>CAJUYI010000171.1:222149-234349 GCA_910591695.1 Galerucella pusilla
CAATGTTCTCGTTGTATTTGTCCAGAATATTGTTATTATTGGGTACAGCAACATCCACCAGATAAACCGAGTTAGCTTTTTTATCCACAACTACAATATCAGGCCGGTTATTCGTCACCCGTCTATCGGTGATAATTGACCTATCGTAGTATAGTCTAAAATCAGCATTCTCTAGCACCGAATTCGGATGGTACTTGTAATATGGGGTGTAGGTGTTCACTAATCCAAATTTGTTGGCCAACTTCTGATGGATGATGTTGCAAAGTTGATTGTGCCTGCGTAGGTAATCAATGTTAGCTAAGGCTGAACATCCCGACGTAATGTGTTGTATCGTCTCTGTTGTTTGTTGGCACCTTCTGCACTTGTCCGTAGCGATGTTTGGATCTTTCATGACAAATTTCTTGTAATTGTTGGTATTAATTACTTGGTCTTGAATTGCCGTCATAAATCCTTCTGTTTCTGGAAATAATGTTCCATCAGATAGCCACTTATTTGATGCTTCCTTGTCGATATGAGGTTGATTGAGGTCGTGATGATGTCGACCATGTAGCGCTTTCTGAGCCCACTCCACCTGTTTGTCAGAATCGGTAACGATTTTAAGTCTCATATCAGGGCTTACAAGATTCAAGGGGGAATAGTTTTTATCTGCTTTTGCGACCATCTCATGCAATTCAGATGTTTCAGCCTTGGCAATGAAGAATTCTTGGAGTCTAGATATTTGTTTGTTATGTAAATTTACTATGTCCACTGGACCTCTCCCTCCCTCTCTTCTTGGTAGTGTTGTCCTAATAACTGATGATGTCGGATGGTGACATTTGTGTTTGGTCATCATGGTACGGGTTGTTCTTTGAATATCCTCCAGCTCTGTCTTTGTCCACTTCAGAATTCCAAATGAGTATGTCAGGATCGGTATGGCGTAGGTGTTAATTGCTTTTGCTAGATTTCCTGCGTTCAACTGGGATTTCAATAAAGTAGTTACCCTTTGAGTGAACTGGCACCTAATTTTGATTTTTGCTTGCTTTTGGTCTAATAGCTCAGCTTGCTGAAATCCTAGATATTTGTAGGTCTCGCCATTTTGCATGGCAGTTATAATATTCCCATTGGGTAGTAACACATCTCCGTTAACGATTTTACCCTTCTCGATATTCAAGGTTTTGCACTTATCTAATCCAAATCCCATTTGTATATCACTGGAGAATTTTTCAGTGATATTGAGTAAATGTTGAATTTGACGCTGGTTGGATGCGTATATTTTGATATCATCCATATATAAAAGGTGGGAAACAGTGCAGCTAGTGTTCCTGTTGGCTTTAAGTTTATAGCCGTAATCCATATCGTTGAGTAGATTGGAGAGTGGGTTCATTGTCAAACAGAACCAAAGTGGACTAAGGGAGTCACCCTGTAAGATCCCCCTACGGATGGAAATTTCATCAGTTTGGAGGTATTGGCCATTTATTTGTAAATGAAGGTTCGTTCGCCAGTGCTTCATCGCTGATTCAAGAAAAGTAACAACAGTGGGATGTACTTTGTAAATTTGCAGAACTTTCACAAGCCAGGAATGTGGAACGCTATCAAATGCTTTCCTGTAATCTACGAAAGCCGTGTGGATGTTGCGCTTTTCCTTTTGCGCCTGTTTCAGTATAACTGAATCAATGATAAGTTGTTCTTTGCAGCCTTGGTGATCTCGTTTGCAACCTTTCTGTTCTTCTGACAGGATGTTGTTTTGGTCCACATGTCTGTAAATACGGTTGAAGTTTGGCAAGTTTATCTGAAGCTATACGGGATCGGTAAGAGGCGAGGAAAAACATGGCGCATATCTGTTAAACGTACAAATGGCGTACGGTACCTATTTTACCAAGTAATCTGAAAATACAAAGGTAACTGACAATAATAACGCCACTGGATAAATCAATATCAGTCAACTGATGAAGTGAGAGGGAAGATCTCACGCACGCGCTTGCCAATAAGAAGTCAGCTGGCCGATAAAAATCACCAATTATGTAATTCGGGGGTGTGGTCATTATGGTTTTCGTACAACGCTGCCAGAGCTTCAAAAAGCCCATAACATATTTGGAAAAGTGTTCATCTTTAAATATTCATAAATTGAAAAAATAATGGTAATAGAATAAATCCAAGGAAACAAGTACATTATAAAATTAACGTTTAATCATATTTTTAATATTGTTGATAATAAAAAGACCCTTTTCTAATTATTATCACTACATAGTAAGCACTTCAGTTTTTTCATAGTTAAATGTGGCAATGTCGAAAGTTTTCGACTGCATTCCTTTCACGGTTTCAGATAAACTTCCCAAAGTATAGTGATGCAAGCTGTTAACATTTTATATATAGTTGGTAGGCAGGTTATGGGCCTATACTGCGAAGGATCGTAAGTTTGATGTGTTTTGGGAAGCAAGTGTTTTCATTCATTCATTCAAACGTTTGGGTTGTGCTCAACAGCCCGGGCACTTGACCTAAGTCATTGTACCATTCCCAATGTTATCTACTTCCACTCCAAAAGTTTCGTGTCCTCTATATAGGCCACTAGCTTATTTGGGGGGATTTTAAGTAGTTCTGATGGTTGTATAGTTTCCTTTCCAAAATGCTTCTGTCTGAGTCCTTCTAAGTTCTTACATGAGCAGAATATATGAATAGGTGTTTCATCCCTTAGTTCGCACTTCCTACAGAAAGGTTCACTGACTATTCCCATTCTGTACAAATGTTTCCTTAGAGTGCAATGTCCAGTAACCAGGTCGGTTACTGTCTTCAAGTGTCTCTTGCTCAGTTTCAATAAACTGGTTGAGAGTTCTTTGTTTACCTTTTTCAGTAGACTTTTTGTGTGAAGATGACCTTCTGTCAACCTCCATTTAATTTGATGTTCTTTGTCTAGCCAGTTCCGGATTTCCCCTCTTATGTAATCCTTTGTGATTCCACAGAACGGTTCCGGACCTATAAAGTCTCCTTTAGAGCCTTGTTTAGCTAGCTGGTCCGCCAATTCATTACCAGCAGTCCCTTCATGTCCCGGCACCCATACTAGAGACACTGTGTTGTCTCTTGCCAGCTTATTAAGGGACTCTTTGCAGTTTTTAACCAGTCTAGATTTCGTGGTAGGATTGCTGATAGCCTTCAGCAATGCCTGGCTATCAGTGAATATTTTTATTCTTTGTCCGGTATAACCCCTCTTGATATTTTCATCAATACAGGCTATAGCAGCAATTGTTTCTGCCTGGAATACAGACGTGTATCTACCAAGGCTGAAGAACATTTTCTTCCTAGGTCCATTTATACCAGCCCCAGTGCCATGGTTGGTTTTAGATCCATCAGTGAACCAGCTGATATCCCCGGGATTTCCCGAGTGCATCACCTGTTGCCTAGATGGAATGATAATATTCACTCGCTCAGTGAATATATTCTCTGGTATCATACTATCCAGACCCATCTGAAAGTTTGGTTCGTCTAGTATTGTCCCAGTTATATCGGTATGTCCCCCACGTACATTGTTCGGGGTCCACATGCCTGGAAGCAAGTGTGTCGAGCCCAGTGTCAGAAATGGTGGTGTATCTTCTGGATGTTGCAAAATATGTGAGAATGATGTTACCATTGCTTCATGTAGACTGTCAAACTTCTTATACCAAAAGTTTTGGACATGGTCAACTCCTGGTGTCTTCCAATTACTGGTACTCTTTATAGCTTCGGTTACCTCGCTTGTTGTCAAGTCAACGAAAGACATCGGTTCAATATTGATTTTTTCCTCCTCAGTTCTTATCCAGTGAGCGTTGGATTTATGTTCGACAGGCTTCGACCATAATGAAGACCAGTATTCCGTCAGCTCATCTTTATTTGGAGGACTTTGGTTCTGATTGTTTACTGTACCGCTCAGTTGCCTGTAAAATAACTTCTGATTGTTATTGAATAAGTAATTTTGTTGTTTCCTTTTCGTGCACTTGACATATCGAGATAAACGTTTGGATTTTGCCTTCAACTTTTGTCTGAGTGAATCCATATATTCAAATACATGTTGTTCATGTTGTGGGTGACCTGTAAAAGTTTTGATTTTTCGATAGATCTTTCTCACTCTGTTTGTTAATCGCCTCGACGGTTTCAAGTTGTTCTTAAACTCTGTCAACTGCCCCAATTCCCTCCTGATGTCATCAATGGAACTTTCGAGCCTGCGTTGCCACCAGGGCTTGAGCTGTTTGTAGTCCTTACTCTGATTGTTTCCAGGGAATTGGATTCGTTGATTATTAATTCGAAGCACTGCCACCGCTCCACAATAGATGAGAGTGTGAAGCTGTTCCAGTGCCTTGCAGTCTTTGGCATGGTTCTGCAATAGTAAGTTCACTGCTGCTATTATGCTGTTGGTGCTCTTATTGGTTCGCAGCTTGGGTAGTTTGGGCCGGTGTATTGGGTTGGTACCATTAAATTCCGCTAGTGCTTTACAAAGCTCTGTATTATAGTCATTATCAGGTGTTTTGTCGCAATCAATGTTTGTTTTCTCAACGCCATTGTTGTCTTCTTGTGCATTCTCCGGTTCATGTGTATCATGATCAGTAATTATGTCATTCTCCTCATTTTGTAGGTCAAGAAGGACTTCTCCTCGAATTTGTTGCAACGTCGGATCGGGTAGTAGATTGTTTTTCACAATACTTCGACGCTGGTCAGCAATACGTTGTTCCGTGAGATGCTGGAATTCTGGGAAATGTTCAATGAATGCACGGTGGAGGGCGTATCTGTACGTTGTCATATCAGTTTCCATCTTGGTGATTTTGAAGTAGGAGCGCATAATGAAAGAGTTCAGCTCAATAGTCCACTTCATGCGCTTCCTGGGCTTTCCGGCTTTTGTGGTCGTGGATGTGCCGACTTGCGTCACTCCAGAAACAGCAGAAGCCGGTGGATGAGGATTGATGTTGTTTTCCTCATGAGTGTGGGTCACAGTAGCCCTACTCGGTGTCACGCTGCGCCTACCGCTAACCGAGGAAGAAGTTGATTCATCATTTTTCGAACAAGCCCTTCTAGCACCAGCTTGAACGCAACAAGAGTTTAAGGTGTCACAATGTCGATTCACCTGACGATTCCTGAGATTTAAAGTCCCGGAATTCACAATCGAATTATTGCTCCCCCCAGAATCCGTGGAGCAGACAACCGATGTACTAGGTACATTAGCAGTGTGGGATTCTGAGCATTCCGCTCTACCCACCTGGGGTAATCCAGTTTTACAATTCGACATCGTGATTGTTGCATTTTAGACCTACTGCCAGGTGATGATTCAGCCGCTCCTTCCATGGAGAACAGACGCTGTCGGAGTACCGCTCCTTACATGGAGACCGTAGTGTCCTGAAACTTACTGGTTTTGGTTCGCTCCGAGGTATTTAATTTCCCCGATACCTTTTATATCTAAAAGGCCTTCCCCTATCCACCACCAAGGGAAGCGCCCGATAGGGGACCAGCACCCCACGGGTTATTATTATTATTATTATTATTGAAAATTATCAATGCGGCACCTCTTAATATAAATTGGAGGGCTCAAACTTCCACAGAGAAAACGTCTTTTTTTAAAGCGAACTGCACATGATTTACAATATTGTGAATAAGTATCATACGTAGGATGTCTCCGGACGGAATTCAACTAAAGATGACGAGTAAGGTAAGATATTCCAGTTTGTGTAATTCGACACAATTCAACTGCAATAAGATTATTTTATGATACAGATACATAATATGAAACAGCTCATTAAAAAACAAACACCTATGAATTAATGTTATACGTGGCAACACTGAAAGAAAATTAAGAGGCTTTCACTGCCCTATAATTAACTAATAAAAAAAACTTCCCTCGTCCGGGCAACACAAGATTAAGCTTTGATACTTTATCTGCAAAACCCCAGAACATATTCATAAGCGTAAAAACTTAAAAACCTATATCCGAACTTTGAACTTTGAGCATGTAACTAAATCAAAGTTCAAAGTGAAAATACAGGGATGTAAAGGAGTTTATTCTCTACACGTTAGGAGAAGTCTAGTCTAGTCTAAATATCTGTTGTATGTTCCTTGTGGTGTATTCATTACTTTTTCGGCAATTATTTTGTGAGACCGAACAACAATCTGCTTTACATTTTCCAATTCAACGTTTCGACAGCGTCTCAGCTACCTAACAATCAAACTGCATTAGTGACTAGGTTGACTTTGATCAAATTCTCTTTATTGGGAAAAGTAGAGCTCGATAGATGGCGCTCTGAAATGTCAATGTCATATTAGCAACGAGTAAAACTCCCTTTTTTCCATTTCTTGCTACGTAATGTGATAGAAAGAGATTAACAATCGATGACGCACACCAAGAAGGGTATTATTTCAACTATATTTAAGTGGTTTTATTCCGCTGTTTTATGTTAGGATTCTGAGAATTTACCTATAAGCTACAGAATCTGTAAGATATAGGATCTGTAACTTGAACCTTTACAGATTTGTAAAATTTGCTATTCTGGAACCAAATCTGTAAGAGTCATAGTTACAGATCTTAACCTTATAGGTTTCAACTTCACTTCTGTATATGTTAAAATTCTAACCTCAAAAGCATTCAACAGATGTGTGTGTACCGACCAGGTAAACCTTAATACCAATTGATATTTTCACAATTTGTAATAAAATAATGGCGTAAGTAAACTACTGACATAATAAATTTAACATGCTATTTATTTAAATATACGTATTTTGTAGAACACAAGGTGGAAAAAGAAAAAGAACCAAAAATACGTCTCCAGGAGCAATTGGAGTTATACTTTACTTTTTACAATTCTTGGATTACATTGATTAAATTTTTCGCAGTAATACCGTAAACAATACTTTAGATCCCAAATATTTAATAAAAAAGTGGGAAGAGCTAGTGGCGCAACTTATTAACTAATAATCCACGAAAAATGATGATAATAATAATAATACAATGCTCTGTACCACACTCTGTACTGCTTACAGTGACAGATGTCCAGCCCGTAAATATTTACGAATCTGTAAGGAAACTGTGAGTAACGGGTAAGGTTGAAATCGCATTTCCTGTAACTTTTACAGATTTCGGCTTATAGATTTTACAGATGTTCTCAGAATTCCACCGTTATTTTCTCTTTGATCTGCAATGAAAACAAAAAATAGAATAACAACACCTCTTCCATAATATCTCTGATTATAAAAGAATATTACCTTAGAAATGATGACAGTTGAGTTAAATGTAAATACAGTTTTAAACTTGTCACTGACACAAAAACAATGCAAAACGAATTATTTTACTCGTTGCGGCATTTACAATTTTTTCCGCCAGAGGTCTCATTGAATTCTTTTCCGCCCAATTCAACAGCGCCTGTAAAACGGAATCTGATTTACTTCTGTGTCGCTATTCTTGAAATTTCCTGAAATTTTTACTCCACTTGACATTTCTATTCCCACAAAATTTCACTCGATTTCAAAAAGCAGTATTCTTGAAATCAGGAAATAGAAATGAGTGAGGGAAAAAGGAAGCAGTGTTGTTTAAGTTTTTGAAATTGTACTACCAATCAAAAGGTAGAAAATTTTGACAGTATAAGTATACTGTGCTGTTTTTGCTATGAATTTTAACCAAATAAGATGTTTGCAACTTCAACCTAACCTTTTTTTCATCGCGGCATGTTTGGTTTTGTGTCCATTGAAAAATGAGTTAGTTTCTACTTTATAAACTCTAGGATTTTTTGGTCACGCGAAATATAGCTGTGGTTTACACACATACAGTGTGGAAACCACTTATGGAATAAACTTCTTAATGTCATTATTTTAGAAAATTATTAAAAATGCCGAGACACGTCAACTTTAGAATTGAGTTGTGCGTTATGTAAACATAAATGTAAATGTACAGGGTGATTCACGCAAGTATGCCATTGTAGGTGTTGTTTTTTTAATGAAACACCCTCTATATTTGCATATTTTTGAAATCCTCTTAATGAACCGATTCCAACAAACTAAATAATGTATGGTCAATTATGAATTATACATATACATAAAATACCTGATGTATTTGATTTTAATACATTAAAATAAATGCCTGTTGTAGGCAATAGCACAGTCTCCTATGGAACTCCTCCTTAACTTTGTTTGAAGTTTGAGGTGAAATATTCCGTATTAGTTATCCTGTCTTTGAGGCATGGAGCTAGTATTGAGAGGAGTCGCTACGCCTGTCATAAAAGTGGTATCGGTTTCGCCATTTTACTTCCACTTCTCTGTCAACTTGACATTAGTATTGTTTTGTGGATGTGAATTGGGTATTTTTGGATTTTCTTTTTGTTAGTGTCGTTTTTTTCTATTTTAATAATTGAACAATAATGGTTTCTCGTGCTTCACGAAGTTGTACAAGTAGAGACAGTGTAAATACGAAAAAATCATCAGGAACAACATATTATAGGTTAGTAAACAATCGAAAGGACTGTACTGGAATATATTTCTTTGTGCTCCAATAAGTTTTATTCAACTTCATATTATATTTAATGTTCGTAGATTTCTTAGAGCTCCATCAATAAGAGATATGTTGTTGATATTTGTAAAAAGAGGTTCTTGGCAGCCAACAAAATACCTACAGTGTTTCTATATTATCAATTTCACTAGTGAATATATGTTTATTGATTGAAAATTTAAATAGTCCGGCTCTGCCGACGACGCCATATTGCTCATCACATCACATCACAATGTCACTCATGTGATACCACTTTCCTATTATAAGATAGTCGACTGTGTCATCTCCTCTTAATAGTAGCTCCATGCTTTGAGGTCTACAATGCTAGTTGGTTGTGTTGCATATTATACTTTGTTCTTGAGATAACCCCACAGAAAAAATCTAACGGCATGGCAATCTAGCTGACCACTCAATAGTACCTCTTTGTCCAATCCATTCAATGGGGGAGATTTTAACTAAATAAGTTCTTACTATTGAAGCATAATGGGGTGTTGCCCCGTCTTGCTGGAACCAAACATTTTCATTCGGTAAGCTAGGATCTATTGCGTTGGGATATAAGTTTGCCAGCGCAGGAATAACTTCATTTTTAAGCATATTTAAATATTTTCCAGCTGTCAAATTTTCATCTATAAATATAGGACCAATAATATGGTCGCCTATGATACCGGCCCAAACGTTCACCTTTTGAAGGTACTGAGTATGTGTCTCACGCATCCAATTAGGATTCTCTGCTGACCAATATCTACAATTCTGTCGGTTTACCTCTCCATCCAATGTGGATGTTGATTTGTCAGAAAAAAGAATGGTACCAAGAGCTGTCTCATTTCTGTTCAGCTTATTCATCAATCTTTCGCAGAAATCCATTCTACGATCTGGATTGTCTTCTGTTAACTCCTGCACAAAAGTTAATTTGTAGGGATGAAGTTCTCTGAATTGTGCATGAATTTTAGACACTGTACTTTGTGAAATATTAGGCAATTCGGGCTACCCGTGATTAAATAAGTTTGCCACTTCAAATTGACTTCTGCAGTTATCCCCGTACCCGATCATCATTAAAATCTCAATTCGGTTAGTCTCAGTTAAATATTTCATTGTTATGTCGACTAGGAAAGAGTGTTTGACAAAGATTTTACTTTTTCAGTATAAACTGTCAACACATCAACAACTGACAGAATAGAAAACAATCCACATTATTTACCGATTTTGTCTAATTATTGGCGTTTCTAGGAAATTTTTAGGTATTCATGATAAAATTCATGGGCGTAGCAGGTATGGTTTAATATTCGAATACGTCTAATAATTAGTTAGTTTAGATTTTTGATAAATCCATATTTAGCTAATTTAAAAAAGTACCAATATTTCAAGTGTGATAAATTATTAATTTTTAAATTTTATTTCACCCTGTATAATTCATAATTGACCTTACATTATTTAGTTCGTTGGAATCGGTTCATTAAGAGGATTTCAAAAATATGCAAATATACAGGGTGTTTCATTGAAAAAAAACAACACCGACTATGGCATACTTGCCTGAATCACCCTGTATATTCAAATTTATGTTTACATAACGCACAACTCAATTCAAAAGTTGACGTGTCTTGGCATTTTTTATAATTTCTTGAAATAATGACATAAAGAATTTTATTCCCTAAGTGGTTTCCACACTGTATAATATGCTATGTGTATGACCAATGGCTGTAGTATAGTGTGAGCTTAGGTGATCCTACCAAAAGCAAAAACAAAGTTTCACCATTTACCTTAGTTTGTATGGGCAAGGATGATGTTCTTGTCGGAGCCTCCATATATCTCAATAGCATCCTCAACAAGAGGTTTTGTTCATCTAAAAATGTGTATGAATTTCCTAGTAGGAAGTTCAAACGGATTTGTCTATGGAAGAACATCTCTTCCCAAAAGCCCCCTCAAAATCATCAATCATGGCATCATTCCAATTCAAAGCTTGGTTGAATTCACCCATAATGCATTATCTACCGAAAAACAGTTAAGAAGTCTACAAAAACCAAGAATAAAATATCCTTATATTAACAAAAAACAAGCCAACGATAAGTTTTGAGGTTAAATCTAAATATTTTCACATTATTTCGGCTTTTTTCTCTCAGTCATGATCAATAGAATGAAATTCCCCTGGGGAGTGATTATTTCGATGGAAATTTTTCAAGAATACGGCCTTTTAAAATTTGAGGGAACCGCACCCACTTTTGATCATTTCCCCTCTGAATTTCTATTCCCATAAATTCAATAATAGCGGCACTGGTCAAATGACACCAGGGAAATGACAGTTTTAACGTCAATAATGAGATGTTGAACTCAACAAGAATATGATGATGGGATTATTTAAATGGATCGCCATTTATCCTGTGACGTACATACCCTAGAAGAGCAGTAAGCTACATAAGGGTTGACATAGGATCCCAATTATGTCTTCTCCTTTTTCAAAATTGTGATGATGATAGGTTAGGCTCATGTTTGCTTATGTTTTATCGTTTTTGTATCAGGCAATCCAGTGACCTGTCAAATAAAATTCAATATGGCGACACAGGGCAAACAAATGTGATTCAATACATTGTAGACCGTGGATTTTGGTATACATAAGTTAGTCTAGTAAACGAAGGTGTCAACATGGGCAACTGGTCCAGCAGAAGCAATTTTTTTTTAATTTGCAGGTTATGGTAGGCACATTAAATTCCCAAAATGTCAGGTACCTGATCATTGTAGAAAGGTGGGAAAATGGCTCTGAAATTCCAGAAAATCCGATTTCCCGCGATAACTGCCGATATTTGACCACTGAAGTATTTTTGTTCAGCCGAAAAATAAAGGCGATTTTTGTGGATTTCTGGAGTTTTCCCGAGCGCTCTGGATTATCGGGAATTTCTTGATGATTAACTGTCAAACCCGCTTATAATTGATATTGGGAGAAAGGTTAGAATATCCTCTTGCCGAAGGTATAATTTTTTTTGGCCCAGACCCCTGGGCTTTCAGTAAAATTGGGGAAATTTCCAGTTTCCTGAGGGAAGACAGCTATTCTTCTGAGTTTTTTCGAGCAGTTTTTTCTCTTTACAGTAAAATTCTTACCGGTCAAGCATCATACCCGATGAAAGACATTCTGAACTCTCCTTTAATATGTGTATCAAGTATTTTATTTTTTGCATTAAAAAGAAATTTGTCTCTAAATTTGTTGTAATGGATGCCTCATTTTATTCTCGCACGCCGCCACGCCACCCATCTATAGTGTGGTTGACGGCGTCTGCTATAGTGCGTGTACACCTGGATACTTTCTGCTGCATTGTTTGTCAACAACTGACAATTTTACATGTAAACACTATCTCTTTCGTGATTTTTAAAGAATAAATTGGTAGTATTCCAGTGTAAAGAGTGAAATTCAAGTCATTATTAATTTTATTGTTATTATTAAATAATAAATTTTGAAATTTTTATTGATAAAAAACACAGGAAATATTGAAAATTCTTGAGCTTCTTTTTTTTGGAGCACACGGTGAGGTTTCATTTTTTTAATTGAGATCATTAATATTGTTGTGGGTGAAATGTCATCTAATGATTTGATAAATACTGTCCATTCCTGTAGAAAAATGGAAGTCGCAAAGGATTCTAGTACGTCCGTGTGTTTTATTTGTGATCAAGCTCTGACTAAAGACGTTACAACGGTTACTCGAGGACTAGAAACGTCAGTTTTCAAGTTTCAGAAAACTGCGAACTT
>CAJUYI010000171.1:234359-248093 GCA_910591695.1 Galerucella pusilla
GTCCCAGCTGTTTTAAAGAACACATTTTTGGTGCACATGAATGAATCAACTAAGAAGCGTAGAGAAATGTGGTTAGCAGCAATCAATAGAGATGATTTAACAGAATTAAAAATCAAATATCAGGCTGTATGTAGCAGGCATTTTGTTCAGTTTTGTTCAATAACAATATTTATAAAAACTAAGAAAAGTGATATATTCTAAATAAAAAATACTAATCAAATGAACAATATACTAAACACTAATGAAATATACTAAATTGAAGCAAAATATACTAATAATTTCAACTAAAAAGTCTTGAACGCTGTATATGACTGAATAGACAATACAAAACTAACCTATCTGTCTAAATTGTTTGCCCTGCACGGCCATATTAGGTAACGTGAACTGGATTGCCTAATAGTGAACGACTTAGGAGTTAGATGTCAATACAAATTTGAAAATTACTTTTCAAAGAGCAGACTGTTCACTAAGAACAAACATACACTCCTCGGGCTATATGCCCCGACAGAAAAAGAATGTCAGTTTCGAGTTAAACGGGGTTGGGATATCTTCACGTATAAATTACGGAAAATGAAATAAATATTTTATTTCGAGGGATTCCGTACATTGATGATTCTGTGAAGATGGTTGCTCTATTATTTTTTTGCCAGAGCGTCCGCGTCCATAGCCTGAAATCAAAAACGTCGTCGTGTGTATCTTGGACTCGCACATGTTGATAGTGCGTTAAGGCGCCGACGCCGCTACTGGGGCCCGGAGAACTGTTTCGACGGCTGTTCCCGGAGCAGTTTCCAAACCGCTGCTCACCTGTTGACTCCCGAGATTCCACAGCTTTGGAGGAACGATTCTCGATTTCTGATCTTTTAAACGGTTAATGACTTTTCGCTATTCGCCGTCTGTATTGTGCTGCTAAGTGCGATTGTACGAGACGAACTTCTACGAGCTCTTTCACTTTCGGCTGATAAACAGAGGTGAGTTTTTATTAAAAAAATCTTTTTAATTGAGATGACTCCAAGTTTTTCCCATTTGCTATGACAGGTTCTTGGTAGCAGATATTTATGAATATTGAAAAAATGTTTTGAACTGTTACAGGGAAAATAGAGTTTAATGAACTAGAATTGATATTTTAAAATAGAAACGTGGATTTGACAAGTGGAGAAATTTGTTGATAATATGCAAAGTATATTCTTGAAAAAGTTGAACCACTTGCTTTAAGGTAACTTGAGTACAAAAAGTTTTGTGGAATTGTTTGTGATTGTGACGGAGCATTTGAAAGAAGATCTAAATATTTCAAGAAAGTTTGTGATGATACATTTATCCAGACCACTGAATATTTGTCACAATTTTGAACTTATTTTCTCATGAAGCGTCACATCGATTCCAACTTTTTTTTTCCAACTTGGATTTATTTTCCACTGGAGGTTTGTATTATATCGGGACAATTTGGGTTGTTTAGTGTGAAACTGCCATTAGACGAGAGAAGATGTCTACTATTAAAAACGCGACACCGAAGGAGTCAAATTGCTAGAGGGAAGAGTTTGGAATTTGAACAACACAAATTCACCTGTCGACAGGACAATTTAATGTATAAGATATTTAGAAACATAGCAATATAAACTTTATTTTTTATGAATTTATTTTTTCTCTTAGTTTTGGGAATCAAATCACAATAATGTTTTTTATTTTTGATTTCGACGTTTCGGTAGCGTTCCAGCTACCTTTGTCAAGATTAACTAATGATGAAATAATTTTTGCGCGATCGATCTTCTTTGTTTATTTACAGCATCGGTTGTCAGGCCGTTTCTAAGTCTAACACGTCGGTAAGTGATTTACTTACCGTTCAGACGTCGGTAAGTTAATTACGTCTTAGCCCTACATACATTTAAGTGGTCCTAAATAGTATATTACTTCATTCATCACACGAAAGGAACAAAAAAATAAGATTCATATTTTTTTAATGAACAGAATCGAACAGAACAAAGTATAAAAAGTAATAAATAACATGAAAACAATTTCACCAAAATGAAAGTTCCATTTTTTTGCGGATCGATCTTTTTTGTTTATTCACAGCATCGGTTGTCAGGACGGTAGGTTGTGTTTACCGGTTTCTAAGTCTAACACGTTGGTGAGTGATTTACTTACCGTTCAGACGTCGGTAAGTAAATCACTTACCGACGTCTCAGCCCTACATACATTTGATGGTCCTAAATAATATATCACTTCATTTATTACACAAAAGGAACAAAATAAATAAGATTTATATTTTTTTAATGAACAGAATCGAACAGATCAATATAAAAAGTAATGAATAGAAAAACAATTTCATTAAAATGCTAATTATATTTTAAACTGATCGAGAAGTATAAATGTCACTTTTGACATTTCGTTCATTCCGAAGATATTTAAATTATTTTATTCGTAATTTATTTCAATACGATCGCGCAAAAAATGGTATAAGCATCTCGAACGTTAAGGGTGATACCGGTCTTCAGCAAGATTGGAGGCTGAGCGTAGCGAGTTGCTGTCGACCGGTAAAAAATCCTTACCGTTCTTGATACTTAATATACTAAAAATGATCGAGAATTATAAATGTCACTTTTGACATTTCGTTCATTCCGAAGAAATTTAGATTATTTTATCCGAAGTTTATTTCAACACGATCGCGCAAAAAATGGTATAAGCATCTCGAACGTTAAGGGTAATACCGGTCTCCGGCAAAATTTTGACCGGTAAACAACTTTTACCGTTCTTAATACCTAATATACTATTTTGGTCCCTATCTGACATAACGAAAAAAATATGACAACTAAAATTATTTTATCATTAGTTAATCTTGACAAAGGTAGCTGGAACGCTACCGACTCGTCGAAATAAAAAATAAAAAACGTTATTGTGGTTTGATTCTCAAAAAATAAGAGAAAAAATGATAAATAATGCCACAAGGAACTTACAGAAGATATTTATTTATGAAATACTGAAAATTAATACCTTTTCATTCGAGCATATACAATTAGATACAAGGACTAGTGATGTCGCTACGGTTGCCACAGTTAATCGTTTCTGTGGTGAATGTTGGAGTTTTTTCAAACGAATCTATTGAATAATGCTTGAGTTATACTCTTTGTCAACTTGTAAGTATGGTTTTATTGATGATGAATTGCTGTTATTCAATGCAGCTCTTAGTAAATTCGCTTACTGCTCCCGCTCGATTTAAGTGATTTATAATTTTGACACGTTTGACATACCAGTGTTGTCCTGAGCATTAAGTCTATTTGGAAAGTTCATCAATCCCAATCGTCACATTTTTATACCAACCTTTAGAATCTGTCTCTTTCCAAAAGGGATTTGGTGTGAGAAATATAATGTTATGGACGTGCTTAGTTTTTTTCCATCACTCTTTTAAATAAGCGTACTGGGCAATTATCTTCTCATAAAATATTAGGCGTGATTGATTCATCTATTAGGTTTGTTCCCGTAGCAAATTCCTAACTGTTATGAACATATTGAGTCTGCGCAGTATCAAAAAAACATTCCAGCATAGCCTGAACTCTGATACTGCGCAGACTCAGTATGTCCATAACAGTAAGGAACTTGCTACGGAAACAAACCTATTGTCACATAATTTATTGTCCCGCCTTGTCTTGTTTCCGAAAATATAGGATTATACTCGATACGTCCAGTTTCTTTTCCATTATTTCCAATTTCGGATACGGAATAAGTAATTTCGCAGTGAGCTGCCTCCTCACATCAACCTCGCAGTATTTGATTTAATTTCTTGATGGTATATGGCTTAGATTTATATCTTTCAACATCGCAAAAAGTAGAAATTTGTCACCAGATTGATGATTGAGTCGCAACAGGAATGATGACTGATTTTGAAAAACTGCTCCACGATGTTCTCACGTATATACTTCATCTACAATGAATGTTATTTCTGTAAAAAAAAAGTTTTTATAGAAAAAATTCAACTTAAAAAAACACATTTCAAATTATACGCCAAAACGCTAGAATAGTAATGGCGTCTGTCTATGACATCATCAATTCGTGAATACCATTTATAGGTGATCTGTGTCGATAGGTTATCTATGATCTATGTTCTGTGGTAAAGTCGTCAAAGTCGAACCATAGACAGATTATATTTCTCTATGAGTCAAACTTCAAATACCTGACACATGAACCAAGCTAAGGGGCCTATTCTGTAATCAGTAACGATGTCGTTTGTGGACGATTATCGTTACTGAACGATTTTATATATTCAGTATAGTAGCGACCGCTGTTAGATAAAGACAAAATGGCTGATATTATGTCGTTGACGAACGTCAGCTATGCAGCAGTCGTAATCGGGTTAGCAAGTCTTTGGTTAAGAGGTTTGTTGTATTTTTTTTTAATTTCTTAAAAACATTGTTCCTTATACTAAGATCATATTTCATTTAAGATGGATCAACGGCTACGTATTGTTTTGGATGAATTGAATAGAAGGTTAATTCATATAAGGGTTGAAAAATAATCTAAACTATACACATGTAATATTTTTAGACAGACACGAAGGACTAATTTTCGTGTCTTAAGAAACCGAAGGATTCCAGGACCATGAATCATGGTAGTCGTAATACTAGAACACCTTCCATAGTTAGGTTTCTCACAACCATTCATTTCTTAGCTCATGGGAGTTATCAAAAATCTGTGGGTGTGAATTATTTAAATGGGTCATCACAATCTAACGTTAGCCGATCAATTTGTTGTCCCTGAAGGCTTCATTTGTACTCAATTCATCCAAATACATTATATATTGTGACCTTGTTGTCTTAATGGACCGACTTTTAACTTTGTCCTTTTCCATAATAGAAGTTACGTGAATGTCAATCAAAAATCCTTTCCTAACCTAACAAAACAGCTACAGATGTCAAAAATTATACCAATCTTTATAAAATTGTGAAAATATTATCGTTATGTTTTGTCCCTAGATTTCAACGTAACGACATTATTACAGAATCTAACTTTGAAAAATTATCGTTAACATAATAATCGTTGCATAACGACAAGTTACAGAATAGGCACCTAAGCCACTAAACAACAAAGTAAATTCAAGACAGATGTTCGGATCATAGATATTTGCGAAAGTACGACGTCACTCTCTTCTGATTGATGTTTGAAATAACATGGTGGATGGTTAAATTTTGTGCTTATATTTTTACTTAAATAAATGTAAACAAACATGTAAAATGAAAATAAGTGATTTCTTCAGAATCTCTGTATCTTATATAATTATATCAAATCAATATTTCAGTGATTCTTAGTGACTGTCATCATGCCTACTGTATGAGCAGGTACACAGGCAATAACAATTAGACTAATTTCATTGCTCGTAGACTCAACGAATCGACTTATTTCCAGTACTTATTGATTTGCTAAGTTGTGGATAAAATTGCTATCTATTTATTTTGGCTACTGACATCGCGATACATTTTTTAAATATCAATTAAACAGTCAGAAATAGAGCTATTACAAAAATATGTGAGGTATCCATTCATAATCACAAGCTCTGTGGGTTTATTTAAAGACCACTACTCATTACAATACAATCAATGGGGTATTCATAAAATTACACTCAGCATATGGACGGCTTTGGAAAATCGATATACGCGCATCGGCCTATCATAACTCTACACACAGAATCGTGGTTCATCTGTAGAAACACATATTCCCATTCATCCTTGGAAAAACTTTCTACAATGATATCAAGTCAAAACTGGAACTCCAGCGGTAATTCCAAGCTTAGGATTATTTTTTGTATGCTCCTTAAAACTGAATTAGCTCTTCGAGATCTCCCAATAGGTTATATCAAATCCGAGAGACGTAAAAATAAATATAATATTAAATATAATATATTTTCCGATGCCATTCTTGACATGATCTTCGGACGTCCCCACCAACGAAGTTAAACAAGGAGGCAAGTTAAGCGTGGTAGTGATTTAACCAACTTTCGACGGAAGTCGCCATATTGAGAAGCCACATTAGTGACATAAGTCATCAATTCTTGTGTCGAATTTAAAAGCCACGTTTGAGAAAATAGTGATTTTAAGTATTAGAAAGGTTATTTATGAGTATTAGTATAAATTGAAGTTGATATTAACTTGTACAATAGTGATTGGAGACTTATTTTATCCTATATACCACCTTAGAAAGATACATATGAGAGTTTTTTGTTTCCTCTAATTGAATAATTTAATGTACGCCTCTGGTTTGTTTACGCTTCAACGGAAGTTGGCCATATTCAGAAGCCACTTTGGTCGATGATTCTTTATACTGTCATGTTCTCTCCTCTTTCTTTGACCTCGTTGGACCTTACTCATAAATATCAAAATTTAAAAAAAGAAAACATGTGAAATTGGAATTGAAATTATTTTGTATTGGGTAGAAATCATTCTCCTCTATCTCTTCTGTGTTAAATTGTTTACTAGTGTTTCTGCATCCTGATATTTTTTAGAGCAAAAGCATAAATCGCCACATTTAAAGTCTCGTGACAAGCAAGAACATAATATATCTTCATCACTGCAGGGTGACTTGCCACGGCAGGAACAAATGAATTTTTGTGAATTTTCCATTGTTGTATCTCCTTCGAAATAATTGAAACGCTATATATTATTATTCAATTTCAATTTCCATTGAATTTTTTTTCATTCAATTGACGTGCTCGGTAACTATGGCCACTTGCACAGGGGCGATTACAGAAAACAGTAGTTATTACAGATAGTTAAACATCATTTAAAGTTTTTGATAGAGTGATATATCTCTTAAGAATTTCAGTCTTGATTTGGTTTGGGTCCCCTAGGATATCTTGAAGCTGAGATTCAATATAATAGTGTCGTGTTTATGTGCTAAATTGGTGACAATCAACCAGGATGTGTTTCACAGTAAGTGGGCACTTGCAGCTGTGACATGAAGGTGAGTTGCTTGGGGTCAGCTGTGTGTGAGTTTGGTGTGACCTATTCGAAAACTACGTAGTATTGATACTTTTTGTCTAGAGAGTCCAGTGGGGTTAGTATACAGAGGTATGTTGAGGATAGGCTGGACAGATAGTAGGGAGGTCTTGGTGGATCTCCAATGAGTTTACCACGTATATCTAACGAATCTTTTTGCTTCTGCCTTAACATCCTTGCAAATTTGGATATAAGAAGTGACTGTGGCAGAAATTAACGCCTTTTTGGCATGCTGATCGGCCAGTTCATTTCCAGGTATACAAATGTGTGAGGGTATCCACATAATGGTGACTGCGGTGTTTAGGGAATAAATATGGTGATTAGAGTGATGGATTTCTTGGACAATGGGATGTTCAGTATATAATTCTTGGATAGATGGGATAGACACTAGAGAGTCTGTACAAATACCAACTTTATTATTTGAAGTATGCACACTGCACAAAGAAGGGATTAGGGAAGTGCTGATGAGATTGTTTGCTGTGGTAACTGAGCAGCCAACGCCAGTATCACTTTTGGAAGCGTGGGAGTATAATATGAAGTCGTAATTATTGTTATGGATGATTTCGAAAAATGTTTTAATCATGAGTTTTTTGGGTGTTCATCAAATTTTGATGAGTAAGTATTGATCTGAGAAGGGTGCATCTCCAGGAAGGGGCACGAGGAAAGTAATGGAATTTGTGAGAGGGAGGTTAATGTTATTTGTTAATGAAGCTAATATAAGAGCGATAGGTTCAATTATTGGTGAAGAATTGTTAAGAGGATTGACAGTTGATGTGAACAGAGAATAGACAGGATTGAGAGGGTATGAAGAGACTGAGGTTGCGTAGGATAAAAGCAGATATTGTCGTCTAATCCATAGTGGGGCTTGATCAGCTTCGCAGTTGAGACTTTCAGATGGGCTGTTACGGAAATCGCCTAAGCAAAGTCGCAGGGCCGTGTTATAAATAGAATTTAGGGATCCCAGGTCTGTCTTGGAAGCTGACATGTGACAGTATTTCAATTATATTTAATCCTTTGTAACAGATACCTTTCATCTCAAGAATATGCTGTTTCCAAGAGAAACCAGAATCAAATGTTACACCTAGTATTTTGCAGTGATTAACCACTGAAAGGGGAGAATCATTATTCAATATGTGGGAAATAGGGAATTCAGGTCGCCTGCTAAATTTAATGGTTTTTGATTTTGTTGAAGATAAGGTTAATCTTATAGAACGTTGAAAGGAAATATATAATAATAGAAATTGAAAAGATCATTTTCAATTAGTACCTATTTGCCAATAAAGGTTTGAAATAAATTTTGGCATGATGAAATTTACAGCATTTGTTTCCCTCTTATCCAAAATTGCAATCCTGATAACATTTAAAATTATAGGCATTGTACATACAAGAGAAATTAGTAAAATCGATTAAAAATTTTGAACTGAACTCAGAACTATACTTATAATATGTTCCAGGTATAATTTAAATATAACGGAGAAGAGACTCTTCTGTTTATTGTTCGATACATAGTAAAACATAGGGGCTTACCGTTGCACCCGGAGAATTTTAATTCAATTCAGTTTGTAGAATCGATATCAATTACTATTGAAATTCAGTCTAATGGCATTTTCAACAACAAAGCGTATTCATTAAAAACTTTCAATGCTTAACAAGTCTCTTCCATGATTCAGTATGTTTCAAAATTTAGTCGAACCGCTAGCAACAAAGATTGAATTAGTTTCCATTTCAATATACCATATCATATTAACCGAAATTGGAAAAACCGCCACATAGACATTACAATATCATATGGCTCAAACCACCCTATGTGTCTTAAAATAGCAAAAGTTATTAAATTATTTAAAAGAACCCACTTATACTTTAGCATGTCAAGCTAAGTTCAAGTACAGAATGGCGATTAGTACTGTGTTCAATATTACACGAACCATTTGGAACCACTATATCAACTCCTTCATAATTCGAAAACGATTCCACATAAACATGTCAAATTTGGCTTATATATTAAGATTTGCAAGATACATAAACTCAATGTCTCGAGGAGAATACTGCCGAACGAAGAGCATACCATAACAAACTAAAACCATGGCTTAACTGGGAGCTTCTACAGATGCTGAAACACAAGCGGAACTTGTGGAGGAAATATAAACAATCTTCCAACCTCTCTGACTTCCTAGCACATAGAAGATTCTCTAGCCGACTGAAACAGCAACTATCTGCCTCTAGACAAAGCTATGAAAAAAACATTATCAACAGTGGTAGCAGCAAAAAGTTTCATAAATAGGTACATCCGCACATCGCTTTCCTCAAAAGTTGCCACCCCATCTTTACAATAAGAAGATGGAAGCATCTGCTCTGATTACGAAACAGCTGAAATTCTTGCTTTGTCTTTCTCTAATGTTTTTACAATCGAACCACCTGATGATGCACTACCAGCCTTGTTAGGACCTCGTATCGAAGCACCACTTCACAATATCACCTTTCCTCAAAACCAAATTCTGGAACGCCTGTTACATCTTGAAACCGATTCCTCCCCAGGTCTAGATGGATTGCCTGCATTATTCCTTAAACATTGTGCTCACACACTATCATATCCGCTGTCCAAAATAATGAACTCCTCGTTTTCGGAAGGCTGTATTCCGCCAACGGTTCTTCAAAGTTAGAGTTGGGCAAGAATTCTCCCAGAAAAGACCCGTAACTAGCGGTATCCCACAAGGTTCCGTTCTTGGGCCCCTACTTTTCATCGCATATTCCAGTGATCTTCGATACTGTCTGTCAAGCTCAATTTCGGCTTATGCTGACATGAAACTTTACGGAAATCCCAACATCAGTTATTTAAGTTTGCAGAATGATATTGATAAACTACAAGAATGGTGTTCCGATTGGTTGATGCCTCTGAAAATTGATGAGTGTGTCGTGTTACACATCGGAAACAATAACTCGCAAAATTCTTATTCCATCATTGGACAGACATTAAACACGGTATCATCACAAACCGACATTGGTTTATTAGTAAACTCGAAACTTACGTGGAGTGAACATATTTCTCATATTTGTAAACGCGCGAACTCTAAACTGCTCCTAATACAAAAAACTTTCTATAAAGCTTCTTTCGAAACATATTGCAAACTTTACAAGACCTATGTCCGACCCATACTTGAATACGCCGGGCCTGCGTGGTATCCAGATTTAGCTCGAAATCGTGAAATGCTAGAAAGAGTGCAAAGACGCGCAACCAGATTGTCGTTTGGCCGTGTTAGACCTACGTACGAAAAGAGATTAACCATGGCAAATCTTACAACATTTGAAGAAAGACGTCTCCGAGGTGACCTTGTTCTTTCCTTCCGAATTTTGAAATTCAACTTCGGCGACCTTCAAGCAGTTTGCCCCCTCAATTTAGACGACTGTCTTCGTGGGCACTCCTTAAAACAGAAGAAAGAGCCTTTTAGAACTCGTTATAGGCAAATTTTTTAAGTAACAGAATTTTTGATATTTGGAATGGTCTTCCTCAGCAAATAATTAACTCGGAAAATGTTAAAAGATTCAAAAATCAAATAGACTCCTATATTTTCGATCCGAGTTTTTTAGGCTTAGTGTAGTGTCAGTTATTGTCTTATTCATATTCTGTAAATTATTATGGGCAAAATAGGACTTGATCCTCTGCCCTTATCATGTGATAATAATAATAATAACTATATGCTCCAAATTTCATGAACACCTCGATGAACACACCCCAAACAGTTATTTAAATTTCAACGGCCCCAAGCCGTCATTTTTATTACTCACTCACCTTTAGATCAAAACACTAACCCAGTTCCAGATGATCCAGAAGGCTCAAATTTGGTTGTTTGCAAAGGAATAAATCAGTGAATTTCTATAAATTTATTATAGGAACGAACCAGTATGTTATCTCGTGACGTTACGCTGCAGAGCTCTCTGTGACCTACAACATCGTTCGGAAGAGTATCTCATCCGGCGGCCAGTGCTATGCTGCGATCCAACTAAAGTGCAAGTGGTGAATTTGCGAATAAAATTATTCATTACAGCTTATATTTTTACGGCTTTTCGGTTTTATTTTTATAGTTTATAAGCATTTTTTTGCAATGGATACCATTAAAAAGAGGAAAACGGGTAGTGTGTTTGTAGTTCGTGGATGTAACAATAAATATTATGATTGTGATGAAAAATTTAACCGTTTTCCAAAGGTTTCAGGAATGTGAGAAACTGTTTGTATTTTCATACGAAATGTATAATACTTTATTATGTGATCTTCATATTACATTTATAAGCCTTAGTTTCATGCATTGATTCAATTTGTTGTTTTTGTTTCAGAGCTAAAGTTTGGCTCGAAGCATGCAATAGGCCTGACTTGATGCCAAAAATAGAAACTCTATACAATAGTAGTCATAGTTTATGTGGTGCTCATTTTAAACCAGACATCATTATGCAGCATCATCAAAGAAAACTTCTTCAAAAAAAGGCTATTCCAATTCCAATTTTGTGGTTATTCAATTAAAACATGTTCGGAAATTCATACATGCAGCGTATGTGAGACGTATTCACAAGCGTATCAGAATTTAGACGTTTCGTCTTTATACTGTTACCTTAGAGCTTATGAAAATACGAATAGGGATACTTTTGGAAACTTGAATATGCCTCATGAAAATTTTGTACAATACATTAGAAACATTATTCCAAATGAATTTCGAGAAAGTTGCTACGGAATATAATATTGTTGAATCACTTATAAATGTTAGTCAAACAACAGAGTTTGTACATCCTTGTGTTGATTTTCCAATGAAATATTTAATAGAATAAAACTTTCCTTATGGGTACGACTATATTACAAATTAAAATTTGTCAATGAAAATTTCAAAAATGATAACAAAATGAAAATTGTAATATGGAAAAACCAATAAATATTTTGTATAAGACTATTTTTTTATTAACTCATCAGTGTACTGTTCTACAATATTTAAGAAAAAACATTTAACACGTTCAAGTCATTTTAAAACGTATGCACCTACGCCTATGGTAAAATGAATCGTGAAACAATCCGTTCAAGATTATCAAAAGCTCTGGCAATTTATTAATGAAATTTATGAAAGATATACTACTGGTTGGTTCAAATACTGTGTCTGAACTATGAGGTTTCGACTAATGCTTTGAGATTCATAGATAAAAAAAAATACAAAATTTGTGGTTTAGGCCATTGTTCAGGAGGGCGTTAAGAGAGAGAACAGATGAATAATTTATTTCTAATGTTGTTGGAAATATTTTCTAAGTGTATTGGTATGTATCCATTTGTTCATTTCGTTTTCGAAATAATAAACTTTCTACTTTTCATCAATCATAAATTCATTAAATGTACCGGATATTGATTTGATGTGGTTATTTGATCCGTTTTATGGAATTCTTTATTAATATTTTTTTGAACATTGAAATAAGAGTCAAGCTATATAAAATGGCCGTTTTCGTGACGGCAGGTTCTCTATGTACTGACAAGTTTATGCTTTGGAATGTATCGAAAAGTTAAATACCATTTCATGAAATGAATGTTAGTCCAAAATGTAACTGTATTTTATCTTTTTCCTCGGGCGTACTATTTTGAAGTTGAATACTGCTGAATATAGGATGTGAGGAGGTATTTGTGGATGAAAAACTCATAATGCTTAAGACTAAATGCTGTTTTAGTATCGCGTATTAAGTAGCTTCACAACAAAACATTTTGCTTATTCACTCATGGAGAATATAAACGTCATATGTGTTTGTTCACATGTTATGATATTTTTTGAGAGCTTTTATGAGATGGTGAGAGTAATTCCCGTAATTCCATACTTCCCACCGTGCTGTCAGCTGTTATCTGCTTGTGATCTGTTAGTTGTTCGAGGTTATCTTGTAGCGTCGTATCAGCTGTGTAATTACAATTAGTAATAGTTACAGCAATACAGGCTAAAAAATGGAGAGTTATGGAAAAACGGACAATGAAAGGATGAAATTATTATTATATCTACGCGAAAGTCGAGTGAATATTTTAAAAATTAATTATTATATTACTTGGTAAAGATCCGTACAAAAGAAATTAATCATACTGTTTAGAGAAAACCGTTGCTATTTGCCACGAAACATCTGTTTCCGGCAAGACGCATATTTCGAAATTTGCGAATCATTGACAAAAATAAAATCTACGATCACAAAGGAAAATGTCAAGAAGAAAGTAATAAATTTACGTTCGCAGTTCACACATCAACATGGACAACAAAAATTTGATGTACCTCCTTTTTTCCATTGCGGTTTTTTTATAGGTGTAAGAAGTTATTCAGCTTGTGGAAATCTCGTAGACAGCTTTTACTATTTCTGGAATATTGTGTGATACAGAGGGTACTGAAATGCTGAAACTATATTACAGCCTTTGAGAAGTGTTTCCTGTAGCAAGTGTTAGCAATTGATAAGTTTTTGATGGAATTATTTCTTTGGAAAAGGTATCCTGTCTAGATATTGTTCAGCTCACCTCAGCCAGCAAATCCTCGAACGTACTTGTCGACATTCTTGTGGAGTTTTTAAAATTTCTTTTTATTAGACATACCACGCCAACAGTGTCGCCTCTCCAACCATTTGTGAGTACAAAGTCTCTTCCTGTTTTTTTTTGAACGATATAATAAGGCTTTTTTATATAAGGGGAGCTTCAGTAATATATTATTGACTAATAATTCGTTGACGCGTTAATAATTTACATTCATTTGAAACTGTTTGCGACACA
>CAJUYI010000172.1:9370-30056 GCA_910591695.1 Galerucella pusilla
TACACTCAAATAAATAATTCATCACACCAAAACAAAACCATATCAATATATAAATAATTTTTGATATTTTTAACTGCCATCAACTTGTAAATGAACCTACTTGCTTTTCACCCACCCGAAGCTCACTTCTCGATTTGTTTATAACTAATTATCATTTGCAGAAGTGTCACATAAAAGTAACTCAAACTCATTTTACGAATCATTCATTGATATCTTGTAAACTTGATTTTGCAGCAATTAAAATTCCAATTCATAATAAAATCTCCTACAGAGACCTAAAATCTATAAATTTAGAACAACTACAAGACATTTTAAATCGAATGCCCTGGTATAATATATATGCCACTAATGATATCTATAAAAAAGTTGAAATACTAAACAAAAATATTTTGGAAATAATTGATATTTTTGCTCCTATTAAAACTATTCGTATAGGAAAAAAACCATACGCACCTTGGATAACTGAAAATATAAAATTCATGCAAAAACTAAGAGATAAAGCGTTGAGAAAATTTAAAAATAATAGTACACCTGCTAATTGGTCTTACTACAAACAAGTTAGGAACTTCACAACCAATGCAATACATAATGAGAAAAGGGCATATCTCAGATACAAATTTGCAAATACTAATACTAAACAAACTTGGCAAAAAATAAAAAAATTAAATATTTCAAAAAATAAATATAACGATATTCCCACTCAGTTAAATGATGTTGAAACTATTAACAAGCACTTTACTAGCATCGAAAATAAACAGCCAAATCACAATATAATTCATTATTACAATTCTCAAATAAAAAATAATATAAATAATCCTCTTGTGTTCACACTTGTGACAGAAGGAGTGGTTTCAAATATAATTTTAAATATTAAAACTAAAGCTTACGGAACCGATAATATGAATATCGATATAATATTACTTTTTTGTCCATTTATAATTCCTTATATTAATAATATTATAAATCAATGCATTTTGACCTCTTATTTTCCCGCAGAGTGGAAATATGCAAATGTTATACCTATATACCTAAAATTAGCTCACCAACTGATTTGAGCCATTTAAGGTCTATCAGTATTTTACCCGTGTTGTCGAAAGTATTGGAGAAGGTTTTGGATATACAAATTAGAGAACACCTTAATAAATTTAAATTATTACCTACAAAACAATCTGGATTTCGCAGTGGACATAGTTGCGCCACTGCCCTTGCTGATATAGTTGATGATTTAATTCAGGCAGAAGATACCAATCAAATAAGTATATTAATTTTATTAGATTATTCCAAAGATTTTGATATGTTAAATCATCAAATATTGTTGTCAATCACTCACTATTTAGGCTTTTCTGATGAAGCTACTAAATTTATAAAATCCTTTTTAAGTGATCGATTCCAAAGAGTACAAGTAGGTGAAAACAAGTCTCAAAAAATCAAATTAAAACTCGGGGTGCCTCAAGGCAGTATACTTGGTCCACTATTATATACTATGTATACCAGTAACTTTCAGAACTCTCTAAAACACTGTAACTATCATTTTTATGCTGACGATACCCAAATATACTGTTCTTTTAAATATGAAAATTTAACGGATTCTTCTAATTTAATCAATAATGATTTAAAAAATTTAGCTAAGACCTCATCCGATCACCTACTGAAACTAAATCCTCTTAAATCGTCTGCTTTGCTATTCTGTAATCGCCGTAAATTGCATTTTGCTTCATTTATATTCAAAATTGTAAAGTTCAAAACCCCACCATACTTACATAAAAAAATTAAATATCGTACTGATGTCCATAATATAAATGTGAGACGAAAGCAAATGCTTACCATACCTCTTCACCGCAAAGAAATATTCAAACGAGCATTTTCATACAATGTGGCAAAAGTTGCAAATAATTTATTAGAAAATAAACTTTTCAATGTCTTAATATCTCCAAAAAGCTTCAAAATGAACTATAAAAAATACCTATTTACTCTGTGATGCTGATACTATTGTCAGTTTCAATTTGTTTTTTTTCTCTTCTTTTTCTTGCACAATGACAACTATTTTATACATTTTAAAGTCCTTTCTCAATTTGTTTCTTTATTACTCTGATAAACAAGGTTACATGTATTTAAAACTAATATATTTGTTTTTCTCTGTATTAATATTGTATATGTAGTATTTTTGTTTTAAATTTTTACATTTCCTTTATTTCTTTTTTTTTTAGTTTTTGTTTTTAAATAACAATTTATTAGCTAAAATCAGAATCAATAATTCCTGTGTGTAGTTAGAAATAATTTAGATAAATTAATTTAGACATTTAAGTCCGAAAGACATAAATGAACTGAGCTAAAATGCCAATTACTCAATATACTAAATCGCATACATTATATTATATTTAATTTATTGCTGTATAATATTGGGTAATAAACGTATTTATTATTATTATTATTATTATAAGTTTGTAACTAGTTAAGTTTGTTACTTCGCGAGTAAGTATTATATAATACTTGATAAATTTTTAACGTGGTCTGCTCCACGGCTCCTTGACCATTAACGTCAAGAGCTCCAGATAGCCTTAGATGGAAGTTACTGAAAATTCCATGGTTTTTACCTTAACTATCTAATTCCAACACGGACGAGCCAAATATCGGTATTTCAGTTAATAACAAATCAAATAGGAATTTAATCCCTTAGTTTATCAATATTCTGTAGTCTATTTTGTTTATGAATCTACAGTAACAAGGAAAATATAGTAATGACCGTAACGGTCGATGCCGGTCAGATTATCAAGTACAGCTCAAATCTACCGGGTAACCGAACAAGTTGTTGCTAAGCCTCTTCCAAGTTCGAAAAACCCTTTTGATTCAAATGAGACACAAGCAGCTAAAATATGATCCCCGTGGATTCAAAAGAAATACGACAAACAATATTTAGACAATAAAATAAATAAATAGGCTCACGAAATGAAGAAAGAACGGTTTAAATCTTCCGGTTACTCGAACAAGCTGTGGTTAAACCTCTTCCAAGTTCGAGAATCCCTTTGGATTGAAAGGAAATGCGGAAAAAAATTATTATAAACTACTAATCCCGAAATCAATTTCACGAGTTTAAAAGGTAACTTAGAATCGACGCACCTGAATATAGAACCGGAATAAAACTATAATAATCTAATTCACATAAATATTACGGGTAATTAACGACCTGCGTACACTTAATAGAGAACCAGCGAGTAATCAATATCCTCTAAATTGAACATTCACCGCTGTAATAAAAGTTCGAAAGAAAGGTAAATCTTATTTATTGTTTCTTCCCAACACACAAAAAACCCACTTAACAAAAGAAGCTTTTAAATCAACATAAATTACAACCAAAAACCGGTAAAATGTTCAAAAAAATATAACGGCGGTATGGAGATTGTTCGAATATACAGTTTATTTTAAAATATTCTTACCTTCTTAACTAAACGCCTCGGCACGGCAATACACAGAATTTCTACTTTTTGGTTTCTCAGAATTTTAACTAGGTAGTATTCCGGTGAGAAAAGAGTAGATATCTCAAAATTTCTCTTGTTTTCCAACTTATAATCATATTCCTACCAACAATTTCGGCCTTAGCGGTGGTAAAATTTATTTAATTACAACAAGAAATTTTACATATACCGGACGGCTTTCGGATTTAATTATAAACAGTACATATACATATACGTCCTTTCAGTTAAAAAATTTAAACTTATTAAACGACCCAAAGAATTCGAACTACCGTCATAATAGTATATTGTTTTATTAGTACTTTTTTGTACGGCCGTCAGCGTACAAAATAGTTATTTATGTAACTAGTGTGTAAAGTAGCCTTTTTTTTGACGAATGCGACAATCACATGAGTCGAAAAAAGGTCTTTGCACACGAATTGCATACAATATTTTTTCTACTAGCGAATATTTAATTAAATTACAAAAGTTTAATAGTAATTTTCTTTACGCACTAGTGCGTAAAGTAAGTTAAATTTTTCTTTAGAAGAGTCTTTTTATAATAATCTAAAATAACATCATAGTTTTCTAAAAATATTCAATTCCTAAATATAAAATACAATAATTGCTTACTCTTGGTATAGTCGGAAGATCTCAATTTAAATTTTGAATGTCAGATTCAATTCACAAAGAAATGTCAGTCACTCACCGCCAACTTATATATACCTATTTACCGTATTATTTCCAGTACTTATTAGGTCACTTCACCAAATTCTATAGGTTTCTATCTCCAATTTATGAAAAAAACTTAGATCTAATATCCGTTTATTATACCTATATTTTTATAAGACTAGATATCTATAACTACATACATATTGGAATAGTAAAACTCTTTACGCACTAGTGCGTAAAATAAAGTTTTACGCACTCGAAAATGTGTCTAAAGTACGTACTTTACACACGGTAGTAGAAAAAAGTACTTTTTTGTCACTCACGGCCGTACAAAAAAGTGGCGTCTGTAAAATCATACTTCAACATCATGAATTGACGTTAATAATGTCTACTTTTTTTGACGTTTGCGGAAAAATGAAATATCAATGCGGTAACAGAAAGGTAGTCGAAATATATTGTGACCTTGTTGTCTTAATGGACCGACTTTTAACTTTGTCCTTTTCCATAGTAAAAGTTACGTGAATGTCAATCAAAAATCCTTTCCTAACTTAACAAAACAGCTTCAGATGTCAAAAATTATACCAACCTTTATAAAATTGTGAAAATATTATCGTTATGTTTTGTCCCTAGATTTTAACGTAACGACATTATTACAGAATCTAACTTTGAAAAATTATCGTTAACATAATAATCGTTACCGTAACGACGTCGTTGCATAACGACAAGTTACAGAATAGGCACCTAAGTAACGAGCTATATATAAAAAGCAGTGATAATAGTTATTTATGTATCAAGGGCGTAAAACAACGTGTAAGTAAGGTCCATAAACGCTGTTTACGCCTGAAATACATACAATATTTTATGCACGACCGTTTTAATAGTCATTTATTAATAAATATACAAAATTTTATGCACGACCGTATCAATGATAGTTTATTAATAAATAACTATTATTTTCTATTTTTCACCTTTTGTGAATAGGTTACTATAAATGTTTCAAGTTGGATAAATTTTATACCTCGATATTATTATAACTCACCCTGGAAAACAATCTACCAAATCATTCGTATAGTTAAATAAAAATAAGTCTTATTGAAACTAATAAGTGGATAAAACAATAGGGAAAAATCACGCACCGCGAGATGGCGCTGCGAACGACAAGATGTCGGATTGAGGTGTGAACAACAAATATTCTGTCATTTAAAGTCATTTTATTCTCATTCATTAGTCATTACGCTCTGATTGTTTTGTTGATATTAGCTTCGTTTTCGAAATTTTAGTGTTGTATTGCTGGATTTGTGTTATTAGATATATCTATTAATAACGCCTGTGAAAGTAGAGATATCAATTTCGGATATTCTGGATTATAGTAGGAATTATAAACTTTACGTTCGCGTTCAGTTCATTGTTGGAGTTGACAGTTCAGTTCAGTTGAAGTTAAACTAAAGGGATCACACATTAAAAGTGAGTGAACGTTTTCGGCCAATTGAGGAAGGTGACTGGTGAAGAGGTGTTCAAGGCTGGTCACATAATTTTATGTGGAATTGACGGTTCCAATGAAAAAGTTATTAAAAGCTTATGTATGAGAGATCCTCAACAATATTACAATCCCCACATGAAATTACCATAAAACTCAATGAGTCCTGGATTTGTCAATGTTCGATGATTATAGCCTAAGTCGCAGAAATAGATAATAAATGGAAAAAAAATTAATAATGTGAAAAAGTTATTGTTTCATTATATAAGTAAGGGTATGTATGGTTTTGCACAATAATTAAATAGGTGGATGATTTTATGTAATAATAATAACAAATTTTGGTTTTCATATATCATTTAATCTATTCTATGCAGAATATGAATAAACAAACATTTTTTAGTACAAATTAACTAAATGGAAAAATATAATATAAATACATCAGTAATAATAAATACCAAATGATGAAATAAAACAATTCAATTTGTTAAAATCTAAATTATATTAAACTTAAAGTTGTGATGTGTTTGGCTAACACAGTAGCTTTCTCAAACGAGTAGTATATATCTCTATCACTTTGTTGGACACACCTGAAAAGAAATAAGTATGTAATGAAACACATTACGAATAGGTATATACCAAAACAGGATTACATTTAGGATTCATTAATCAAAAAATAGGTGGAATATATATCACCTGTGAAATGGCTAAGCTTTTCATTTGTATTGAGAATTTGTGGAAGTTCAAAGAAATCACAGAAGTCAGTTTGTGTAGATTTATCCTCATTGAACACATGGGTAAGTGGAGTATGATAGAAATTTTTTGGATGTATAGTTGAACTTGTTTCACCAGGGTTCATCACATAATCATGATATTTTCTTGATAACTGTAACACTTGCTTATTTTCATCTGAATGCTGCTCCAACTCCATTTCATTTGATTTTTGTCTTAGCCTGAGATAAATCGAATATGTAATGAAAGTAAATGTTTTGAGTGCTTCCTTACCAATGTCGGCCACTTCTATCCTTAATTTTTTTTATGTTGATAATTAGTCACTGGAAGGTTCTGGCTAGGAAAGGATTTCAAACGCTTCCTCTGTGTTGTCGAGGTAACCATCTATTGAATAATAAAAAAATATAAATCAAAGTGAAGAGAATTTGATAGTAAAAGTTACAGTTAGGTACGTGGAAAATTGTTGAACTTACCACACAAAAAATCATCTTTCAGAAAGTGCTTGCTACAAACAAACTTATACTTTGAGATAGGCTTCCCTATCTTCAAGATTATCCGCCACTTTTTAGCTGCCTTGGGATTCAAAGGGAATTTATGTAGAGAAATATCCGAAGTACTATATGATGAGCATTGAGGAACTGAGCACTTTTTGCGTGATCTTATCTCATTATTACCTTTTCCAAAACTGGGGCTGTAACCCAAAAATCCTAAGCTGGATGTACACTGCCATAGTGAGACCAATCATCACTTATGGAGCCATTGCCTGGTGTAGTAGAACTAGCCTATTGACGACGAGAGAAAACCTCTCCAAAATTCAAAGACTAGCCTGTATATGCATTACAGGAGCAATGAGAACATGCCCAACGGCAGCCATGGAAGTGATTCTCAACCTCACCCCTTTACATATGGTGGTGGAAAGTGTTGCAGAAAGAACAAGATACAGACTAAGTAGAGAGGGAATCATTAAAAAAAACACCTCCTCACTTCTTAGAAATCAGACAACCTGGGACATGCCACAAGACGGTATGATGAAAAAATATAACTTTTCAAAGAAATTCGTTACGGAAATGAGCAACAAGAAGGAATGGGATCCAAATACCATTACCAGACTTGGAAAGAATGCCATTCAATGGTACACAGACGGCTCAAAAGCAATAGAAGGAACTTGGATAGGAGTGTTCGGGCCAGGAACCAAACACTCTGAAAGCTTGGGAAAAACCCCAAGTATCTTTCAAGCGGAAATCCACGCCATAAGAAAGTGCGCCCAGTTCAATATTGATAAAGGATACAGAAGACAAAGGATTATCATAATGTCGGATAGTCAAGCAGCCATTAAGGCACTGAGCGCTTGTGTAATCAGTTCCAAAATGGTGTGGGAATGCCTAGACAAACTCAATGAACTAGGCGAGAACAACATAGTCACCTTACTATGTATTCCAGGACACACTGGAATATAAGGAAATGAAATAGCAGATGAACTAGCAAAGAGGGGGACTGAAATACCTTTCTGGGGGCCCGAACCCTTTTGCGGAATCAGCTCCAATGTAATATTGGAAGAAATAAGTAAAGCCGAGAAAAAGAGAAGATCTGACCATTGGAAAGATCTAGTAGGGCTTATACAATCAAAGACTCTTCTGGGTGACTACAACCTGTTGAGATCAAAAGAATGCATAAGTCAAAGTAAAACTGCGCTAAGAGTTTTGACAGGGATCCTAACGGGACATTGTCGCCTGAATGGGCACCTGAAAAAGCTCAAAATAGTGGAGGAAGAAGAATGCAGATTTTGTGGAATGGAAGAAGAAACCTCCATCCACATACTTTCCAACTGCACAGCACTCCAGAATCCTAGAGCACAGCACCTGGGAGATTACTGGATAGAAGAGGAACATTTGCCCAAGTTGAAGCCTGCAGACATCCTAAAATTCCTCCGGGAAATAGGACTAAAGGAACTACTAGTTTCTGAGACTCTCCTCAGAAACTGAGTAGAAGTAAGGGGGCACAATAGACCTTTTAGGTCTCAGTGAATGTCACCCCAAAAATCACATCACATCACATCACCTTTTCCAATCCGCTGCATTTTTAGATTTGGAGTTTATTTAACACAATTATTGTTTATAAAATAACGTCTAAATATATCAATTTCAACCTAAAGGACTTAAAATTATATAAAAATCTTACACTTCACCCGTATAAACACATATAGGTTAGGTTGTTGTTCACACCATAGAGAAATATAATATAATGAGAGTTGTCGACCCTGTAGTAACAGTTGGCATCACGTTGATCGAAGCGCACCAGGAAGGACTGGCGGAACTAATTTTTGAAGGCGGGATATTTAAACTGGTTAGTTTGGATTGTGGGTAGGTGAATTTCACAATTTGTCTAAAAATTGTTTATTATATAATTATTTCATTACGCAAAATAAAATTATATTTTATTTTTTCTAATGAAATGATTATAATTAATAAACAATTTTAAGACACATAATTTAGATAAATGAGAAATCAACACAAATTTAAAATTTTCATTAAACTACCATAACATAACAAATAATCCACATCTATATTACCATCAATTTATCAAATATTTATATATTATGAATGAAAAAATAACATATTTTTATTAAACTTACTTTATATTCAGGAAAGTTAATCCAATATCACATTAAATTGCACATTATTTTAAAATTATTCACAAAAACAACAGGAGAGAAAGTAGATTCTCCATTTCTATGAAGGCAGGAACAGGTCTGAAACAAAATAAATAAAACAGTACCGTAAGTTACAAAGAAAAAAACATTATTTTTATTTCCTAGTCCTCTTACTACTCACATTATTTTTTAATTTATAGGGTGACAAACTTTTTTGAGCTAAGTTTAACCCTATCCTCAGTAGAATTCCAATTTTTATGCCTATAGCTTTGTCGCTAGACACATCCAAAGTCAATTGTTCTTATAGAGCTATTTCATCAAATAACAAGACACAATTTTCATCAATATGCTTCATTTTCACAACCCTTTCTTTAAGCCTATCAAAAATTGCTTTATTAATTCTAGAGTTTCAAATGGCACTGATCGTAGAAGTAACTGTAAAGTAGATTTACTGGGCAAAGATATAAAACGTTTCAAAACATCATCTTGTGGTCCCTTTTTATAAATGGATAATGTTATTGACCACGAAAGTTTATGTTTCTTGCAGTTAACTGTACTAATTTTTTTTAAATCTAAGCCTGCTGGATCTAATGTTGAAATAACTCAGATCTTCATTAATATAATACATTCTTTTTGAGAGATGAATTATTTACTCTAGGTTTCATTTATTTCACTTAAAAGCTTGGGTGTTATTATTATGTTCAACTACTTTTGGTGGTGTATTATGTTATGATGCATGATGTAAGGATTACAAAGGTAAAACAAATTTTATAAGTATTTTGCATAATGAACCTATAAAAAATGCATTATTATCAAAATGATCTTCACACAACCTTTGATCATTGGATACAGAAGGAAGTTCTAAACTTTTGTACCACTGTTCACTTTGATTAATATCAGATGGAGATTTGAAAAATGTTTTATTACTACAAATTGCGAAGTGGACAAAAATATTTACTATTACAATTTTCTGCAATACATGACGAATTATATTTAGTGATGACATTTTAAAGGTTCACTTACTTTTATTTCCTTTATTAGAACTGGAATCCTGAATAAATTTATAATATGTAGAACTAATTTTAAATCCCACTCACCATTTGTATAATATTTATGTATATTTCTAATTGACATTTTCACTTTGACTTTGACAAACAATAGCCAGATTCACATCAATCAAAGTATGATTGATTTTGTATATTTCCATTTTTATTGACTTAAAAGTTAATATACTAGGATATTCGATGATATTCATCGACATTAAGGGCAAAATGTTGCAGTGAAAGGTAATTTATAATATTTTAAAGTATTTTATTCCATTCTCCTTATGTAAAAAGTCTTGTAGTTCTCGCGACCGCAGCGACTCGATGCGCGGGTGGCGGCGCAGAAACGTTATGCCCAATACCGCCTATGCTTCAATCCGTCTCTTTTATTTTGTCTATGGTTCACACCTCGAGTACTTCTAACGATTATTAGTAGATGTCGCCCACTCCGAAATTCTTCCCTATAATCTATATACCTATACGAGTTACCATAGCAACCAAGTCAATAGGACCGGGGGGGACCGGGGGGCGGTAAAGTAGTCCGCGGGCGGTAAAGTGACACTTTAAACCCGCTAAACGTATTTATAATCTGGACTTTTTCGCCCGGTCGTGCATAAAATAAAATATGTTATGGAATAGAGAAATAAATAAACCTCGAAACGATGCCCAAAAAAAGAATAACTCACATTATAAAGTTAGCAGATAAGTCGTCATATTGAAATAATGAGCTACAAATGTTAACAAAGAGTTTTCACTCATTTCCTCCTGAAAAGGACCAACATGTTTGTTTTGAAACGCAGATGGGAAGTGAGTTACTTCCCAAAAGAAAAGCATGGTAAATTTATTTTTCTAGCTTCATAGTGACAACCTGACAACTTACTTTTTAAGAAAAACAACTACAAAACAAATTTCAATTATGAATCGCACTAAGAGTTTTTAATAAAAAAAGATTCACATAAACAATCCTGAAATAATGTCTTTGATAAATTCAATAAATAATACAACGAATAAAACAAGAAAAAACGGAAAAACTTGAAAGGCAAACTATATAAATTGGAAGCAATCAATGTAAACCTTACGGCAAAGAGAGGTTATGAAATAATAATGTACAAAGAGATAGTTCCGTTCTCTGCTACCAGGGTATCGCTTGGGTTGAAATCCCAATCCATATTTATTTTAAAGCTGAAATTCAATACCTGGGAATTGTTTCAAATATAGTTACCATTCCTGCATTGGTAAATCTCAGAAGAGGGGAATGTGACATTGTCTCTATGTTGTTCTATAGCTTCCTCCCTTCCATTCACGGAATGGCGATACGGAACATAATCATTGGCCGAATCTGTAAATCTCCTATTTTGTAGCGAATAGTATGCTCCAGAAAAAATTTTAAGCAAAAAACTCACTTGGTCTCCAGTTTTCGGCAAATCGATTTATAGATTTATAGAGATAACCAAATAATGAAGGGGTATAATACAAACGCAATGAGTTGAAAATATTGCATTAAGGTCCAGCAGGACCCCGTTAGTGTAAATACGATTGCGAAAATTGAATTTCATGACCAATAACATGCAAATATGGAATATAACTATCGTAAATAATCGCATACTTATAACTCTACACAAAAATTAATAGTCTCATGAACTTAGATGAAAAATACGTTACAGAAGTTACATTAGGGAGTTATTTGTGATAAGCTTATATAAATAGTTCTCAACCGTTAAGCAGACTTGAAATTTAGAGTTATTGAAACAATTATAATGAGTTTATGAAAAAACTGGATATAAGGCTTTTCTTAACGTACTAACCCAAACTCTGCCCTAGAAGGACTGTTTTATGAAACTCTCATGTTTTCTCCATTTTATCGTTTGTCGTCAAATTGGGAATAAGATAAACATAGCCTGGTATAATCACAAATTATGATATGTACCATCAATCCGATGGCGTTTGGAGAAGCTTGATCGCTAATATGGAGACTCTGGTTACCTGGAGATATCCAGTATAAATACCCATACTCCTGAATGCAGGGCCTCATAATAATACTTCCCTAGTGGGCCAAGCCTGAAGGCACCGCAACCGGTCACAAGTCGGAGCAATGTATCCGCAGTTCCCAAAAATACAATAGCAACTTCCTCAAAACACGCGAGCAAACCTCGTGTTGAGGATGCTGTGGAGACACGGGATAGGAGAAAGGCAGGGGCACCCAAACCCTCAACCTCCTCAACTGGTGAGAGTCTTCGGGAAAAATCCTGGGAATCCACTAAAGCGTGGACTTTGTGGAGCTAATGGCATTTTCGCTTTCTTGAACAGGACTTGCATCGGATGAAGCAAAAAAGAAGGCAACGGAGCGCAAGAAGCAGGGAGATGAGAAAACATAATTCCTAAATAAAGGAGAGAAACGTGAGCGGTAAGTGGCTACAGCCCACACACCGCAAGTACAGGTGAAGAAGAAAAAGAGGGACATATTAGCCATTCCTTCTGCAGCTGCAGCAAAACTAATAAGAATGGCTAGGGCGTACTCTGAGACTACCCTCGGTGCGGACAACCAAACCTTGTTAGAGAACGCAATAATAGAAGAAATACATGCTGGATAGGAGCATAAGTTCCAGTTTAGTAACATACATTTCAGACCTGGAGTCTTTCTAGTAGAATGCGAACGCCACAGGCTGCAGAGTGGCTTCGGCTGATAGTAGGTACCACAACTTTTTTTAATATTAATTCACGGGCAAGCCCAAATCACATAAAATATACAATGGTAAAAAGCTCTAAAAACAAAAACAAAGAAAAAAAACATAAAATTGAGAAAAAATAGTGAGTGACAGGTATTAAATTTATGTATAGAATAATAAAAGCAGAAACCGAAAATACAGTAAAAATGACAGAGTTAAAAAGAAAGTAAGAAGAGTGATAATACCATAACATCAATCGACAATAAAAAATTTGAAAATATCAAAGTTCAAGCTCTAGCAGATGTTTTTTAAACTTGAAACTTGAACTATTACATATTCCACTTGGTGTGTTGAGAAGCTGCATTAAATCTCTTTGCTTTCTGCGAATATATAGGGTAGGGATGTTTAAGAAGAGCTCTAGAACATCATAACGTTGGCAAACATGCATCTTAGAGGCAATGTATCTTGAAAAATTGTGTTGTAGAGCTTCTAGTTCCGATTTGACCAAGAAGCAATAAAGAGACTCATAAAACCTAACATCTTCATAGATTTTTGAACAACAGCAGTAACATGATACTTATAAGTGAGTGAGGAGTCTAATATAACACCAAAGTCTTGAATTTGGGTGATGTTTCCGATGAAAACGCATAATATGACACTTGGATTTATTTAGATTCATATTATTTTGTGTACACCAATTTGAGAGGCTATTTAAATCAGATTGCAAAATCAAAGCATCATCACTATCATTAAATACCTTGAAACATTTGATTTCGTTAGCAAATAACAAAGCTTTGCTCCCCTGAAAGCAATACAATCGATAAATAAATTAAATAATAATGGTCCCAGATGAGACCCTTGGGGAACTCCAGAAGTTACTGGAAAAGTATGAGAACAGTAATGATTAACCTATTCGATAGATAGCTACTTTACCATAGTAATACAAGACCATACAAAGTTTATGTAGCAAGTGTTCATGGTTCACCCTGCCGAAAGCTTTGGAAAAATCAGTGTACACGCAAACCCATCTCGAAAGCATCAGACAAAAAGTCGACATATGTGAGTAAACCCAATTCTGGAGACTTTTTAGATGTGAAACCAAATTGTTGAGATGTCATAATGTTCAAGCAGTCATAAGTGATATAATCTGTAATTATACTCTCAGAGATTTTGGGAATTATGCTAAGAATAGATATAGGACGATAATTTGTGATGTCAGATTTTCTACCTGATTTATAAACTGGAGTGACATATTATGATGTCTTCCAGTAATCCGAAAATTCGCCAACAGCAAAGAGACTCATTAAATATATGGAAGAGCGGACGTGATAGAATGAAGCTAAATTTCTTAAGAAGTGGGGATATTCTATCAGGACCAAGACCTTTTTTGAGATCAAGTATTGACAATTTTGCATAAATGTTCGAGATTTCAATGTAATAACTGAAAACATTAACTTTTGAAGAAATCTGAACATCCTGCAGATCCAGAGGATGATTTGAATAAACTGATGAGAAATGTTTGGCTAATAGATTGGTAATATCAATTCTTTACCGTTACAAGCAGTGCAGTCTCCAAGATCCATTTTATAGGGTATAGTGTTAATCTATCTCTTACTGCTTTCAAATTTTCAATAAAGTTGAACATTATTAGTAACGGAATTGTCAGTATATATTATATAATTTCTGTAGCACTCTCGCGACAGAAGTTTACACTGAGCTCATAACTTACTAAATTCTACATAACTTTGTGTACACCCAGTAAACTTTGTGAGCTAATTTCTTCTCGCATAACAGTTTCCCAAGCTCTAGAGAATACCAGCATGGAAACTTCTTCTGGCAACCATTTTTGAGTGAAAAACTTGAAAAATGGGAGGGTGGCTATTCCTGCTTCCTGATAAGTATCTTTTAATGTTTCCATCATTCGCTGGACAGTCTCTTTTACTTCAATAGTTTCCAAAACATGGTGTGCTAAACATTCAACAATAATGTTCCAAGCCCTGACATCGTGCTTAGTAAATATCCAGTTCTTTGGCACTATTCGGTCGATCCAAGGTTATAACTTCGAGATTGTCATTCTGTTCTAGTAATAATTTAACACGGTATATCCAATTTGTGAAACCTACGCCATTAAATGGTTTTACACTACTAAAAGAGTTGTTATTTGATTTCCCATTCACCTTTTCATTCACAATGCTGATTTTTTTATCAGCACTAACTGGTTACTGGTTACATCTTGGCGTTTTAATAAAATACATGACATGACAAAGACATGAGGAGACAAATAATCAGGTATATTTGATAAAAAATATGTAACATGTAAAACACGTATACATCTTGTTTAACTCTCTCATAAACCAAAAAGGTCAATATTTATTTATATTATTATTATCTACTATTATCCTCTACGTTCACATGTAGAATTGTCTCTACAACATTTAAAACAAACTATCACTTTCACACGCACTAGTACAAAAAAATTAAAAAACCAAACGAAACTTAGAGTTCAGGATCAAATATATTAGATATAGACCCTTTTTCAATGTAACCCGCTTCTATATTTATATCAATGCCACCGATCATGAGGTACCGGAAGCATAATCCTTGTATCTCAATGTGAATATCGGATTGATGAATTTTTAATTGTTTCAGATATTCAGACATTTTGAGTATCCAGCTGAAATATCCAGAGTACGACATTTTCAATCAGCTGTACACGAAAAAAGGCAGTATTTATTAGACTTAATAATAAGTAACAATACTTACGTAGCAGACTTGGTTTCGAATGAATTCGTTGAATATGAAAGAATTCTAGAAAATGCCTTCGTTGCTGGAATAACGAGATATTCGAATGAAGATACGGAAAGATGGAGTACTTTAAAAGCTGTGTTTTTTTCATCTACAGTGCTCACAACAATAGGTGAGATACTTGAATTTGATTTAACCAATGATGTAGGTAATTATAATAACTCAGAAAGTATAATGAGGTGCTCTTTTCGATGAACAATTTCTTTTCAAATAAAGTTTTTTCCGTATAAATAATCAATAAGTGGAATAAAATATAGGATGGTGATTTTTAAATGCAGATATCGTATAATTATTATCGTATAATTGTTTAATAGAAAACTATATATACTTTTATTTCATCTGAAAGCTGAAATCTTCCCCGTTCCTAAAATGTATAATTTGCTTAGATGGAAATGAGGAATTATTCCATTGTTAATGATGATTGCTTATTAGATAAAGGGGTCTGACACCTTTTAAGTAAAAAACAATTACAAGCATGGAAAATATTTTCAATATAACCCTATTTGAAGAAATCCATCTGGGTCAATTCTGGTGACCTAGCTGGCCAATTATAAAAACTGCCTCTACTTATCCATTCATTTTTGAATATTCTATTGAGGTAGTTCCTAACAGCACGTGAGCAGCAAAGTGAGCAGGAGCTCCGTTCAATTGTAGCGACATTTTCTTTCGGATGCTAAGTGGTAGGTTTTCGAGAGGGATTCAGAAGTCTTTTTTCAAAAAACTCAAAAATTTTCTACCATCCAGATGTCCGTCAGTGCTTTTGCAGGTGTACTGGGTCAGCTTGTAGTCCGATGTGAACATTAACGAGTTGTGCAATATGAAGTTTATGACTGTAAATTACCGTGAGTACAGAGTAGCGACTTAAGTACCGATCAGAAATACCTTTACAAAATTTGCCTTGCCATATTCTCCGGTCAATGTTCTGTAGATTTAGCAAGCCAGAATTCAGGAAAATTAAGCCATTGCCGAAGACTTACTTTGGCAAACCGCTTATTACGTTTAAAAAATTTTTGTACAAATGGGACAAAACATGTATGGCAAACCATAAAGCAAAGTCGATATTTAAGAGACGATCTGAAAGCGATCACTGGCCCAGTTATCCAATGAAATGGATTTTTTTGCACACCCGGAAAACCTAAGTGACTCTCGTCCCCATATCAGAGAACTTGCTATGCGTTGTATTTTAAATCCAAAAGAGAGGAAAAGTTCAGGAAAAATTCTTGTTTTTGAAATACCAGAACTAAAGATTGATGCAAATGACTATACCACTTTTAAAGACTGGCAAAATACTATTATTACTCCTCCTCCACTAGGTACTTCAACATTTAGAAATAGGGGAACTACAAAATATAATAAAATAAGCCCCACATAAAGTCATTGATATTACATCTCACCCCTGTCACACGCAAGCTGTGGATAGATGTGTCAAATTAGTAACGGAAGCATCGTTATCAGTTGCAGGTATTTTTACTATGGATTTATAAAAGCGGCGTTAGATTCTCGTAAATTAATGCCACAATTTGAAAGCAAAAAGGACTTCATACAATGAACTTATTTACTTGTATGTTTTTTATCAACTGTTTCATTCAGTGTTGAATGTGAAAAATTCAAAATAAAATAATTTTTAATATGATTTGACTGGAAAATTTTACCTATTTGTCCTTAACGCTTGAATTTTCGGTAGGGTGCAGAAGACTCATGACAATTAAAAAACTGTTAATAAACATTTTGGTACGGATAACATAAGGTAACTTTTGACCACTATTCCAAATCGGAAATCCAAATTTCGATTTTCAATTTTATTTGAAAATTTTGAGCTGCGGTTGGGGGCAGAAGATGCATGACAATAAAAAAACTGAATAAACATTTTGGTGGATATCAGAACTATTCCACTATTCCAGAAGGAAATTTAGAAATTCGAGTTTTCGCCCACCCTATAAATTAGTCTTTCGAAAACTTCCTTCTTTGGGTGAATTCTATCAGCTTACTTTTGAGCATAAACTCTAGGAAACAATTTTCTAAACATTCCCCAATGCAAACTATTATGTCCACTCTTCCGTTTAATGGGTACTGGCAGCAATAAAATTTGAAACTAAAACAAGAGTGTTTGGAGAATTAACAGAGAAAAAACATAAAAACACACTAAGTTAATTTTTTCTCTCATTCTCTTGGGAATCAAACCACAATATTGTTTTTTATTTTTTATTTCGACGTTTCGGTAGCGTTCCAGCTACCGTTGTCAAGATTAACTAGTAATAAAATGAATAAAATAATTTTTGGTCCCTAACTGACACAACGAAAAAATGTGACAACTAGACAATCAATAAGTAATGCCACAAGGAACTCACAGAAGATATTTAGACACTAAGTTCATATTATGAATGCATTTTTTGTTTTAAAATCGATTTACCATACAATTTAGGAAAATTGTAAATTGCATGAAAAGAATACCTGGGTATGGGACACCTTTATACCATTCGAAAGAGTACATTTTTTGAACCAGGTGAATTATTAAAATACAGGGTGTTTCATTTAAAATAAGCCCGATATTACGCATTGAATGATCTAATAATAAAACTGGAAATTCTGAACACCCTGCAAAGGTATGTTTAGTACTCAATAGTGGAAAACATCCAACGAATGTTCAACTATTTAGATGTGAGAGAAAATTTGTTAGAATTTGTTATATCAATGAGTTATTATTTTTTTTGAGATTTTCACATTTTAAAAAAAGTCAGCATAACTTTGAACCCTCTTTATTTAGGTATAGGGAGTATTTTATTTTTTAGGGGCAAATAGATAATGCAATAAAATATATCAGTGTCCCATGAGAAAAAATATAACTTTGATACGCCACACTTTATTGGAATATCCTGTATATTTCAAAATATTGTTGAAATGTAGCCTATATGAATCTACAAACAACTAAAGTGACAAACATTTTAAAGCTTACACCTCCATCCTCCTGGTCTTGATTTACCCTGTATAGATTTTGCATTTCATACTAAGCATTTTCTCTTTATAACCTAAATCTCGTAGCATATTTTTAGTCTTCTTTCTGCGAATTAATTTTCAATTTACATTGGCCGTGATCACCGCCACTTTGGAGCCAGAGTACAGAAACATCTCAAATGAAAACATTGCATTTTATTTGCTATTTCCTTCCTTTTTCTTCCGATTTAAAAGGAACGTGATTTTCAGTGTACAAACAGAATAGATATTGTATTATTATTAAAAGAAAAGTAGCATTTTACCCATATTCAGAAACTACCTAACTATGTTGTATTATAAAGTTTGTCTAGAGTACCTAAATTAATTTTCAAGATGTACCAGATGTGAACAAACACCTTGCCTAAATCGTTTAAAGACTAATATTTTACCTAATGTTTATTATGATTCATCATCAAATTTCGTTTGTATAAGTATAATGTAAATATGGAGTAAGACGTTTTTACTGATTTTTGGACACTCGAATGTTTTTTTATCTAATACAAACCTACTCGCATTAAGATTTATTAGCAGGAGGACTGCTACAAGTGGTATGTTTTGTATTTGGGTTTTAGATAATTTTTAATTTTCATGGTGGTACAAACTAACAAGGGCGTTGCCAGCCGATGGCGCAGGGGGAGGCAAGTTGACTTCACCTACTACAATGCATACTTTTCTCATTCTCTATTAATGAGAAAAGTAGGTATGAATTGTAGGTTAACTCGACAGCACATGAAGCTTTTCACTTGTACTACGAGCCTTACATCTACAGCGATTGTAATAACAACAGTATCTTAGTACTATATACATATTATATATTCTGTGACAGTATAGAGTCCAATGTGTAAAGCTACACGAGCACGAGCTCTTGACTATGCAATAAAAAACTTGTGAATAAGTTATAATAACATTTATTAGAAAAATAGAATAAAAAGGAGTTTGAATTTGAATAAGAGTACAGCGTACAGCGTATTTTTTTTAAATTGCCAGATTTTAATATTAGGTATAGTGGTCGTTATTTTTGTTTATATATAGAATTGCTGCCAAAGCTCGACTTCAATATTCATGTTTGGTAAATTATAAAACTGACCGATAGTTTCACAAGTTTCTGTGAGATTTTCGACTGACATCGTTTGCATTTGTGCGGGGTGTAATTTACATAAAGCAAATGATGGAGTATTTTCTTCAGCAAAGCGTGTTTCGAGCGATGTAATAACGGAGTCCGAGTATGGTATTATTAATGATCTTTTCCAGAATTCTGAAGGGCTTTCTGCTTCGATGACGTTGTTTCCCAACAATGCGCGGCATTGAAGTGATATCCTCCTCCAGGCCGACTTTCTCCGCAAAAACAGTAGCATCCTTTATAATTTCTTCTGTGACTCTCTCGGGATTATCACGGTGGCTCTTAAGCAATTGCAAAATGCGTTTGTCGTGTTGCGAGGCCTCAACCACATCCAAAGTTATGGATTGGAGTGCGTTGACAACAGGTTCCAACAAAGCAGAGTATTTAGCTATCAAAGTAATACAAAGTATAAACGAAATTTTGAAAGCAGCCGCATGGAGTTGAAAGTTTTCTTAGGCTTCCAATATAACAGGAAAATTCTCCTCAAATACTCTGATAGTTTTATGTTTCTCACTCCATCTTGTTTCGAAGAGCCTGGCAATATTAGGTACCAATTTTCTTCTCAAAACAGATTCCCGCACAAAACAAACGTAAAAGCGGGCCGTGGCAACGCTAACGCACAAATAAATGACAGACAGTCGCTAAAACAAAGGCGGCTGTGCGGGGGGCGCGGGCGCCGCGCGTTTACATGTTGCTTCCCCACTCCCCTTCTCCCGCTTCAACGATAGAGTAGAGCAGACCGTAGTACGGAATATTAGGAGTGGAATTGGTGAATTCATTTGAGTTTGGACGTACGGGAATGATTGTTCAAGGCTTGAACTTCTAGCAAATCAACTCAAAGACTTGAGACTTTGGTTGCATTATATTTGGCAACTTTCTTAGAATATCTAGGGGGCGGGCAGCTGCCCTTGCAAACTAATGTCTGATATACAATATACAATAATATATACAATACAATAATGTATACATTCTGGTGCTGGTTCTTTGTTCAGGAGATATTGGTGTGTAAGGAGTGATCTGTATACGCAGGAGTAGATATACTAAGCCATTACTAGATCGGAAGTGGACTGCGCATGTGCAAGAG
>CAJUYI010000172.1:45056-61977 GCA_910591695.1 Galerucella pusilla
CTCTTGCACATGCGCAGTCCACTTCCGATCTAGTAATGGCTTAGTATTATATCTACTCGCAGGCGGTTTGGGACAACTTTATCTCTTCGTTTGTCTGGTATTCATAGACAAAATTCAACTTGTGGTCTAATTTCTTTTAGTTTGGATGTCGATATCACTTGCCAAGAATTTAATATGTATATGTCTTTGTGTGGTCGTGATCAGTGCAAGGAATTTTTTGATTGTAAGGTGCTCCTACCTTTTTTTGGATTTTGGGTGAGGACATCTGGCTTCTCAGACATTCAGGGGGAATGATGGAGTTTTATTTGGGTGATAATTTAAATTGTTTCAGTTCATAGTTAGTTCGTCTCGCTCCTTCTCTAAAAGGGACATTTTTTGTGGGTTTGTAGTCGTAGATATATTTTGTTGGAAAACTGATTTGGAATGCACTATTGTTAAGATAAGCAGAAAGGTTTGAAGAGTAGTTTAGGGGTACACTGGAGGTTCGTTTGCAATGACTAGAAGACTGCGGGCAAAGCAGTAAGGAAATAATTGAATATAAATTTTTATTCGGGTGCTGGCCATCCATGATTTCACGAAAAAGTACCGAATATTTTTCTTCTACTAAGACTATTATACCATAGCGTTGGAATACTTAATAGAATTGAATTAAACAAATTCTGCGATTCTGTGATACCTACTCAAGATTAGGGACAATTCTCTATATAGAGCATTTAAATTTAAAACTTGAACAGCACTAAGTCCTATGTAGTTTCAAATGAAAAACACTTAATTCAGTAGTTCTCTATTGAAAAGAAAGTCATTGGTCGCGTTCATCACAACGTAGCGCTACCGAAGCGATCATCAATTTTCTGCTGAACGTGTGTTTTGTTAACTGATCAGATTGAGCGATGTGGTATCAGTCGCCATTTTTTCAATCAGAATTAAAATACGATACACGCTACCGATTGATGATGCATTAACTGTCATTTATGACATATGTTGGAAACATATTATAAATATCTTTGTTTGGAGATATTTTGGTTTGTATTTTAGTGAAAATGAGTGAACAGCTGGAGGTGACTTATTATTTCATAAATAAATTGTATGGTTTGTCAGGAAATTCAACTCTTTATAGTATGCTCCAAAGTGGGGATCTCTATTTATTGTAATTCAATCCCATTTTTTAATGGTTAGAAGTAATACCTGTTTCATAATTGTCGTATATATCAAATAAAATTGAGTTGTTGTTGTTGTATTCATTGACATTTGTTACATATATGTCGATGGTTTTATCAGCACGTTCAGCAGAATTACGAACTGATGGATCACTCTAAAAATCGCTACCTGATCAACTTTGTTGGGATGAACGCGACCATTATGTGTACTTTGATTAGAAGAACCAAAAGCTCGCTTAGAAAGTGCTATAGTGCCTGAATAGTTCACTTTGGTGTAATAAACAAAATCTATTTATGACTGCTCGGAAATAGTTTGGCCTAATTAAATTATGCATATAAATAAACTGCATTAGAGCAGGTCTGGGGTTTATATTGTAGTTTGAAATTACCACCTAATCCCGTATACCGTCTGACACGCGAAGGTGCATTTCCAAAAATTTTAAATTCCAATTTCATTAAATTCTTTTTTGCCCTACCTCTGATAATTATAGTAATAAGAATGTTTAAACATATTTATTTAGGGTTTGTCAATTATTTTCATCAGGTCTCCAGCTTCTAAGTTATAAGGTAATATGTCAAAAACTGATTTGATATTGTTGCTACAACGGTAAACCCATTTAATCAAATCGTGAACATTATTAGAATACTAAAATATTATTTTCAATTCCCCTTTTTCTAGGTTCTTATATTTCTCCCATATTTCACCCAAAAATATAATTATTTTTTCAAAGATTCCATGAAATTTAAATACGTCGTTTGTCAGTTTTTAAAACCACTCATAATTTCCGTTTAAAAGTAGAAGACTTTTTTTGTATAACAACTTTTTCTAATGCCGCTTTTCGTTTTATCAACTTCTAGTACTCCAATAAACAAGGCCATTTGCAGCATTAGAGGTTTTTTCCTCCATATCGGACCACTAATCAGAGTTTTCCGTTCCACTCTATCACTTGTGTAAGTATACTTATGTTTACGAATCTCAAATACATAAACTTGAAACCAATATTTTTATTAGACATGAGCAGTTATGGAAGTACATGAATACTAGAATAAACCTTGACATTAGGTCATTCAGAACATGAAATTTTCATATGTTAATATCTATTTGATCGATAGTTCAAATTGCATATTTTTCCTCGATATCACTTATACGTCTTCAACTTTAATCATAGAGCGTAAAACTCTCTTTTAACCCTTACAGTATTTTCAAGATATTACGCTAATTATAAAAGGTGAGTGAGTTATTTGGGCACATTTCCAAGTTCAGTCGGGAATTTATCCTGTTAATTTATCAATATTTTACAAAGATATGTTTGTGTTAGCGTTCAAAGTGTAATGCGAAAATAATACAAAATCGATTTCATGAAAGTACTTTGCCAATTTTATGCGATTTTTGCAAATTGTGATTATACTACAATTCAAATAACATAAGTAGCTGAAGTCTCACAAAATTTGCTGGGTCAATAAAGGGAAGGAAGTGGCATGAATTTGTTTGTAAAAGTTTCTCAAAACAACTCATTTGTATAAATAAATTATTGGAAAAAACAAACTCTATAGTCTATTAGAATATAATATATTTCATGTGGGCTGGAAATAGGCAAATATAGTTTCCAGTAACAAATGGATGTTTGAAAATATTTCAAAAAATCTTTTATACCTTTTAATTATACCAAATTTTCTGCACTCAAGTGTGATTTTTGTTTCTAAACGTAGCCAAAATCAAGACTCCGTACAAGCTCAAGATTTATCTCCAGATTTGGAATATCTTTTTTATTTATTTAAATTTGGCCATTATTTGTTGTGCCTTTCTAGGATTTCAATATAAAATTCGTTGGAGAAGTGATGAAGTATCTCGAGTTGTACAATTACACCATTCCAGCGTAATAAAAAGAGATGCTACTAGAAAGGAATGGTACAATGCTACCAATGTATTACAGGGGCAAGCTTCCGTTTGATTTATGTATGATTCTTCAGATACCATTCTATTCTTTAGCATTCCATGTGCACTAACAAAAAGTTAAGATTGAAAATTTCATTTGATCTACGGATGCAACCACAATCTGCATTGTCATCTTCGTCTTCTTATTATCCGCTGGTGACACAACGTCCTCCCCATCTCAGGAGCTGCTCATATTTAACAAATGTCCAGGACGCGAATCGACTAAGGATACATTGGCCCGTATGCGGAAGTCATATTTTTTCCAGAACTGATGAGACTAGACTAGATTTTTGAAAGCCTCGTCTTATCTTAGGGGGCGTCCATTAATTACGTGAGGTATTTTTGAGGATTTTTTGACTCCCCCTCCCCCCCTGGTGAGATTTGGTAAGATTTTCCTTAACTCCCTCCCCCCCTTCCCTAATCTCACGTGAGATTTTTCAAATTTTGTGTTTTGGGTGTAAATGTGTTGAATTATTAAAAAAAAACAAAAACACAATATGTTCTACTAATTTTTTTTAAGACTAGCAAAGACTAGTGTTTGAGAGTGTTGCTATTATTTAAAATCACATTAATAAAATTGAATAATAAATACTTAAATGGAACTTAATAAAAAATCTATTCTAATTCAGTCCACGGAGACTCGTGCACAGCCTCAAGAGTGATTACTGAAACCAACATATCCAAGTGATTTTCAATAAAATCATCTGCTCCTTCAACTTCACTCTGATTTAGCCACTCTAAACCGTTGTCGCTTGCACACAGAAGCTCAGTAGCTCGTCTTGTGATAATCCGCGAGGGTCGCAATTTGCGTGTTTGCACAACTCGTGCGTGATGGGCCGCACGTCGATGTTCTGCGACTTTTGTGGTGGATGCAAAATAGATACCGCATGTACTGCAGCATCTCTTTTCTATATTCTCACGTAAACTTGGGCAATATAATTTAACTTTACTTTCACGCAATTTTACACCATTTTCTACAAGAAAAAAAATTACGTGAGATTTAGAAAGATTTAGTTTTACCCCCTCCCCCCCTAAAACACCTCACGTAATTAATGGACGCCCCCTTATCCAGTGTGAAGCCGTTACAACATCACTTAAATGTGAAAACCACTACATTCTCACATTTTATAGATTTATTGCTTTTATTATTTGTAGTTATATAAAATATATCTCTATTTAAAACAAATGTTGTTTACCCTCTTCCTACGTCCAATATTTCTTTTCCGGTGACAATAAAAGTGGCATATCAGTATAACAGATACAAATAAATAAATTTCATCCCCCTATTGCTTTGATTCGCCTAAATCTTAAAAATAAATCTTCATTAGAACGGTTGGTGGACAGTTATGACACAGTAGATCTAACTTATTGTCTTAAATATTTCATAAGAAACGAGAAATGCTAAGCTTTTACGTTTTATTTCCATAACTCTGTCGATTCTTTACCAGAGTATATATATATATATATATATATATGAAATAGCCCGATACTTATATAACCCTCTGATAGTGACGTATAAATTCACCTTGACTATACACACTATACAGAAAAGGAAGCCACAATGCCTAAGGCACGTCGTTATACTTGACAAGCTTCCGTATTAGAAATGTTTTAATCTAAAAATAGACAAGATTAGGTTTTAAATTTCAACATATTGTCTAATTTTTAACCATGCATTCAAATTGAACATTTTTTACAGAGCTGCTCCTATAGTAGCAGAGAAAGTGAGGCGACGAATAAGAAGCTATAGATCATTCACGATAAGTTTGCAATAACAAAACATGACAGATGTTTTACATCGTTGCTACGTTGTAATTTTTTTTTAGTTGTTGGTATAAAACTATGTTGATAAGTTGTTTATTGTTTAAGATTACATTCAACTCAAAAATAAGAGCAGAAAGTATACATACATTTCAAGATGTCCAAGTTTGAAACCCTGAATTTAACTGAAAAATGTTATCTTCATGCCTATGCTGAAGTGCATCGTTATTACTCTAATAAATAATAATGTATTTATTAAAAACTTACATCTCTTAAAGAAGTAAATGGGAATTAGCGGTCTACCGTTATCTCGTTCTCTCTCAAAATATGATATTAGGGATGCTACCATCTCTTTGCAATCACTTGATAAGAGTTAGGCATTGCGACGCAGTGTTCGATACTCTCTTTCAAATAGTTAGGGAAATAACAGATTATATCTTATGCAGTAAATAACAAACTATAAAATGCGAATGGATACGACAAACCAACAACAAAATTCTGATAGAATTGTCTGATTTTGACAACATAAGTCTGGCAACCTCAGACACGGCAGCCAACTTTTGGACTGTAACTTCCCCCTTTATATGATTAATTATTCCATTTACACTGTGGATATTTAGATTTTGTTCTGTACCTGCAATTGTTACTTACTACAAATGTCAAACTTGCAAACTTATCGTAAATGAACTATTCATTCGATTTTAAATATCTAAAACATTTTGAGAGGGTTTGAGAAAAAAAGAAAATAAAGTTATGAATTATGTATTAATACAAAGTTAATATAATTTTTTTTACTTTTGTGTTAGGCTATGGTACCTCTCGTATAATGTGTTATAATCCATTTCACGAAAGAAGAAGCCACTTGAAGTTGCAGTCGTATGCGCGAGCTAGTTGTCTAACAAAACAAAACAGCTACGCCTGAACTAACCACTTTTGACAGTTGAAAGTTGAAAAGTATTATAATAGTATATCATGGAACTTCATTACCTGTCGGGATCAGGCAGAAATCTGTATTTATCATACACGCGGCCACTTCCAACATGTGGGTGCGACCACCCTGTTAGAAGTGGTCGTGTGCGGTTCTACTGATCCAGTATTCACCAATTAGCCAACCCAGCAAAACTAATAACCCTATATAGTGTAAAATTCACATCAGACTTCAGATCAGTAGCGTAACGTTTTCACATTTTGTAGGTTAAAGGAATATTAGAAATGTATTTATCATATGTATAGTTTAAATAAAACATATTTGGGAAATCTTTGGAGCTTTTCGAGATATTTTTACATAAGTGCATCAAATACCTGATTGTGTTAGTTATCCTTTATCGGAACTTAATTCGAGGTTCTGGATCGATGAAATTATCTACTGCGTCATTTCTTATTATTGACTTTGCTTTTTCGTTAACCCGAATGACCAGGATACACTTAAATCCATGCTTAAATCAATAGCGTGAAGCCAGAAATACAGTTGAAATTAATGGAAAAACTATCAATTTCTCGGTGACTTTTAATGATGAGCAATATCGGTCCTGTAGTTTTCGATTTGGTCATGCGATTTCACGATTTTGCAGAACCAAGTCTTTTCTAACTGAAAAAGCTGGGAACTTCCAAAATGTTGATATGTTTCCGTGTATCTAGGCATATTTTTGAATTATTGAAATAAATATAACAATAAGATTAATAGTCACTTTACAACAAAGTACAGACCTGACGAGAACTGTCAGTGAGAAATTGGGAAAACACGCATTGTCGCTATAAAAGGTACGTCTGCATCCTATTCTGAATGATATAATTTTTCCCAATTGATAGGTCGCGCTTGCGCGTAATCTATGCATTAACTAATCAAATTATCTGAGTCAAAGATTAGGTTTAACGATTTTTCCAATACATTTAAACGGTTCATTATTCTGACATTTTGATTAGGATCAATCACAAACCTGTCTTTTCTCCATTTCTTCCAACGTAATCTGTTAGAGGGCATTAACAAATGAAGACGCACACCAAAAAGGTTATTATATGAAGTCTATATGTTTTGTTACAGGTTATGGTCATATCGTTCCCATGACAACGGAAGGACGCGCTTTTTGTATGGTGTTTGCTCTTATAGGAATACCATTGACCTTAACAGTTATTGCTGATTGGGGAAGACTATTTGCCAGTACAGTATCAACCGTGTTCAAACATATCCCACCACTACCAACTAGATTCAGGTAAGTGAGGTAGGAGCTAAACTATATGTATCACATTAAGACGGCAGCGCTAGAGAGATACAACAATGATTATAAGAATTTGCGATTATATCACTGGAGCACTCGTAGATCCCATAAAAATACTGGTTATTGCAATATCTGCGAAAATTATTACGATGAAGGAGCTCGCTTTAGAATATCAGCACGTTAAAACATTGATTTTTGAAGGTTACGAAAAAGTACAGGCCGGGAAAGTTACGTGAACTGAACACTAATGAAAGTCGTGAACAATTTTTGGAAAGTAGACAACTTGATGACAGATGACAGTGAACCTATTATAATATCGTTATAATCATGATGACTGATTTTAAAAAATTGCTCCACAATATTTGTATGCATAAATTTTATACAATAAAAATATTTCATAAAAAATTAAAGTTTTAACCGTGGGCCGATGACACCAGAAGTATCGATAATCAATGTTCGTATGCTTTTTTAGGTATTAAGTGTGACAGCCCGGTCAACAGGTAAAAAGTGCCTCCGAGTGTCTGTGACCAATCCTTGCAGCTACTATGAGCTGCCCTTCCCGCTGAAAAATGGGTCTAGTATTTGATGAACGAGGAAGCTCGGTCATGTAGATACATTATCGTATTTTTCAAAAATAACCGGACGCTAGCCGATTTGCATAGGACTAGGACGCTACTGGAAAGAGGAATACGAACCGAAAGTGGCAATTTTTCACTGTTAATGGACGATGATCGAGGAAACAATGACCTTTGGTGGAACAATTTCTTTTGACCCATTAACCACCGTTACAATTCCGGAGAGGGCATCTCTATTTATGACAACATCAAGTGACTGGATTAACACCAATAAGTAGTCGATAATAATTGATGCTTGTATGCAAATCTTGGTGCCGATAGACCATGACATTTTAAGTAACAAAAGCTAGTTTGCATATGCCTATGTCACTACTGAAAGGAGGCATACGAAGCAATAGAAATTTCCGGTTGTGATAGACGATGATTGAGGAAAGTATGCTCTTTGGTGGAACAACTTCTTTAGACTCCCATGATAGAGAGGGAGATCACAAAGAACATTGGAAAATGCATCCTGAACACATAAAAATTTGCCGAAATGTGAAACTTTCAGTTTTCGGGGTATCTGAATCCTAATTTGTCGATTATTTTACTGACGCCAATAATGTTAAATTAACAATATAGGAACTCCATCATAATTTTATACAGTATAACTACCAGTAAAATAGTCAACAGATTTATAATCGGAAAGCGTGAAAACCCCTAAACCTTATATCAAGGTGCCATTTTTGACAATTTCTTTTTTCCCAGTACTATAGTTGATGTTTTTGTTTCATGATTGTTTAATTTCGAGCAGAACTGTGATAGTTAAGCTCGGGATATTCAAATCCAAGGAAAGTATACTCGGAAAAATGATGGCCCCCAAGGAGAGGGTAATTTCCATTTGTTAACTAAATTTTCAACAAACAATAGTAGCGTTACCTTCAAGGTAAAATGATTGGTATATTCGGATTCAGCGAGCCCAAAAATAATAAATAAACAGTAGGTATTTGGATAGGATACCTTTGATTGACTGAAAATTATTACAAAAGTTTGGGAATTAATTAAGAAATGTTGCCAATGTCAAAATTCTATGCAAACCGTAATTTCTTTATAATCTCACCCCTACTAATTATGGTGAAAATTTTCAACATTTTCTCAATTACCGACTATTTATAGGTTAGTCTGGTCACTTGATGTTGTCATAAATCAAGATGTCCTCGATCATCGTCTAAGAACAATGGAAAATTGCCGACTGGTTGGCTACTTAAAAAGAGTCGTGATGGAGAATGTAAACTAGATTTAGAGGAACACAATAGATCTAAAAAGTTTGCAGTGGAATAGGCCGTTTAGCAGCTGTTATATTAATAAGTGTTTGATCCATGGAGAACTAACTCATACGAACATGAACACATTCAGTTAATTATTTTACCACCAATGACTACGATTTTCGATATTTTTGAAAAAGAGGACAAAAAAAGAGTTTCTTATCCAAAAAAATGTTTCATTTCTATTTTACTGACCTCATACGTGAACCGCGAACTGTCAAAGGAGCTGGCAACCAATAAAATGAACTCGATCTTTATGATTGGCTGTTAAGGTGGTTTAAACTGACTGACTGTGTGGCAAATTTGAAATACATGGAGTCCGATCTCCTTATACAGTGCTATTCAAAAGTCACCTCCGCCCCTCTTTTGAACGGCTACACTTACATTAATAAAATTTGGAGGGTGAAAATCAAGTGTTGTAAACTTCTCTACGAATAGTAACAGATGACGTAGGAGTATTTTATTTTTTTCTTCAATGCAATCATCACCACAACATATCCAGCCACCGCTTTTTAAACGTGGCCCTTTTGGAAAACTGAAACAAATTTATTTTATTTTACTATGCAACTGCGCTTGCGACAGTTGTGACGCTTAGGTACTTATCTTTGTTCATAAATTCATAATAGAAGTGTTGCGAATAAAAAATAGATGGATGCAATTACTTTGGTTAACATCAGGTTAACATTACCATTAAAGTGTATTCGATATAAATCACATTTTTCTATAATAAAGGTACTATTCTACACAACATTTGGATATTCGTGATCATTAGTCATTTTACGTAAGTTTACTCCAGTAATTTTTCCTCCATCCTGTAAAATAACTGGTAGGGGTGTGCGAGAAAAGCCGACTCAGTAAAAGTGTTATAACTTTTATTTGTTCTGCTTTATGGATTTTGACAGACCCATTTATTTGAAAGAGAATTGAACTTAGTATCATTTGAAATGGAATTCAATACGTAGATTAGATTTGATGAGGTAGGTAGTTATTATATGTTATATATCCGGTTTCTGTAAACTCAGCCAGAATGTTTTACAATAACAGTACTGAGCCTACGATCAAATTATGAGTCTTCGCGAATTAGTATGAGTTTCGGTGTGGACTTTTCAAAACCTGAAAATTATAAAATCCATATTTTCGATGTGGAAAATTCCTCTTTTTATAAAAAATTCAATTCTGAATCGAATGGCGTAGACTAGATCCTTGCAAACCTTAAGGTTCCCGAGATATTAGCAAATATGTGAAGAAATGTCAAAAAGTCAGATTCCAGGTTTTCATAAAACTGGCCATAAAATGAAACGGGTTTTGAAAAACTTGTATTTTATTTCATTTTTTATGGGGTTTCAGAACAAGCAAAACTTTTTTTCAAGAATAACATTTTTCACTAAATTCATATTTAAAAATTTTTCACCTATAGGATACTCTATCCGTGGACACGCTGTATAACATATAATAACTACCTCATCAAATCTAATCTACGTATTGAATTCTCTTTCAAATGAATGAGTTTGTCAAAATCCATAAAGCGGAACAAAAGTTATAACACTTTTATTGAGTCGGCTTTCCCGCTCACCCCTACCAGTTATTTTACAGGATGGAGGAAATATTACTGAAGCAAACTTACGTAAAATGACTATTGATCACGAATATCCAAATTTTGTGTAGAATAGTACCTTAATTATAAAAAAATGTGATTTATATCGAATACACTTTAATGGTAATGTTAACATGTTAACCAAAGTAATTGATGGGTTTACATATCACCATAGGTCGGTGGATCGAGTGGGGTGCGATCTAGCTTCACGTTTCGAGAGTAGGAATAAGTTAGGAAAGAAGATAACCATAAACGGTAATAAGTAAGTGTGAAGGCATCTTTATTTTATTGCATTTGAGAACAAAATAAAATACTTCTTCATAATGGCTCCCCATTCCTTAATACAGAGGGTTCCGAATTATACTGACTTTTTTTTCTCTTACATCTAAATAGTTGAATATTCGTTAAATGTATTCCACGACTGAGGAATACATCTCTTTACAGAGTGTTCAGAATTTTCAGTTTTGTCATTAGATCATTCAATGTGTATGTATGTAAGTATTTTGGGGTGACATTCTCTGAGACCTAAAAGATCTATTGTGCCCCCTCACTTTTACTTAGTTTTTGAGGAAAGTGCCAGGAGCTAGTAGATCCTTTAGTCTTTTTTCCCGGAGGAATTTTAGGATATCTGCAGGATTCAACTTAGGTAAATGTTCCTCTTCTAGCGAGTAATCTCCCAGGTGCTGTGTTCTAGGATTCTGAAGTGCTGTGCAGCTGTCCTCTCCATTGCCACAAAATCTGCATTCTTTTTCCTCTACTGTTTTGAGCTTTTTCAGGTGCCCATTCAGGCGACAATGTCCCATTAGGAACCCTGTTAAAACTCTTAGCGCAGTTTTACTTTGACTTATTCATTCATTTGATCTCAACATGTTGCAGTCACACAGAAGAGTCTTTGATATTATAAGCCCTACTAGATTTTTCCAATGGTCAGATCTTCTCTTTTTCTCGGCCTTACCTATTTCTCCCAATATTACATTGGGGCTGATTCCACAAAAGGGTTCAGGCCCCCAGAAAGGTATTTCAGTCCCCCTCTTTGCTAGTTCATTTGCTATTTCATATCCTACTGTGTCCTGGAATCCATAGTAAGGTGACTAGGTATATTGTTCTTGCCTAGTTCATTGAGTTTGTCTAGGCATTCCCACACCATTTTGGAACTTATTAGTGATTACACAAGAGCTCAGTGCTTTAATGGCTGCTTGACTATCCAACAATATAATAATCCTTTGTTTCCTGTCCTTTATCAAAATTGAACTGGGTGCACTTTCTTATGGCGTGGTTTTCCGCTTGAAAGATACTTGGGATTTTTTCCAAGCTTTCAGAGTGGTTGGTTCCTGGCCCGAACACTCCTATGAATGGCATTCTTCACAAATCTGGTAATGGTATTTCGATCCCATTCCTTCTTGTTGCTTAATTTCGTAACGGATTTCTTTAAAAAGATATACTTTTTCATCATACCGTTTTGTGGCATGTCCCAGGTTGTCAGATTTTTAAGAAGTGAGGAGGTGGTTTTTTTTTTGATTCACTCTCTACTTAGTTTGTATCTTGTTATTTCTGCAACACCTTCCACCACTATATGTAGTGGGGTGAGGATGAGAATCACTTCCACGGCTGCCGTTGGGCATGTTTTCATTGCTCCCGTAATACATATACAGGCTAGTCTTTGAATTTTTGAATTTTGTAGAGGTTTTCTCTCGTCGTCAATAGGCTAGTTCTACTACTCCACGCAATGGCTCCATAAGTGATGATTGGTCTCACTATGGCAGTGTACATCCAGCTTAGGATTCCTGGGTTACAGCCCCAGGTTCTTCCTGCCAGACTCCTGCACACCATTAGAGCCATTTTTGCATTGTATGTAATCTCCTTTTTGTATTTGTTCCACAGGAGTTTACTGTCTAGAGTCGAACCTAGATACTTGACTTCTTGTCTCCATTCAATCTCATTCCCATCAAGTTTTATGGTTTTGAGGCTGAGTTTTTTTCTCAGTAAAGGCTATCAAGATGGTTTCAGTGGGGTTCATGCTAAGTCCCACTTGCCTACACCAGCTATTTGTATAGTTCAGATCCTTTTGTACAATATTACAAATGGTGTTTTTTAATTTCCCCCTGGCTGTCATGACAATATCGTCGGCATATCCTTGGTAGGATATTCCGAGATCCGTCAAACGTGACAGGAGTTCGTCAACCGTCAGACTCCACATTAATGGTGATGCTACTCCTCCCTGTGGGCATCCTCTGGTAGTGCAGATGGAGACAATCACTTTGCTGTTGTGTCCCTTTTTCCAGTTTTTGGAATGAACGTTACTATTGCCCTTATCCATGCTTCAGGTATATAACCCAGTTCTAAGCTGCTTCGACTAATTCTAACCAGATGCGGTAGAATTTCGTCTTGTCCTTGTTGAAACAGTGCTGGGAAAATTCCATCTGCTCCCGGTGCCTTGAAAGGTGAAAAGGTGTTCATGGCCCTATCGTTACTACAAATGTGTTTAAGGTCAGGCAAACATAGTTGTGTAAAAATTCAATTTTTAAAATCGCAGAGCGCTTTCGGCTGTTAAGCCATCTTCAGTGCTATACACATTAACGTCACAAAATAAAATATCTTAAAATAACATTAATTTAAAATAATCCCCTGATTGGGGTGAACTGTCTTTAAATTTTGAACATATTTAGTTAAAATTTTTTTATTGTCTTCAACTACTACACGAACACGTGTTAGTATAACGGAAGTTGAAGTGACACTACCTCAATTTTAAATTAACAAATGACAAATGACAATCTAAGTGAACACAGAACTCAAGCTTTCCAACATGAGTATAAAAATGACATTGTAAAATTTTGTGTAAATGTAAATATTAAAGAACCCATTTGAATTTGCAAAAATTGTTGTAAATAAAGTAATTCGGCAATGTCCCAAAACAAATATGTAAATTTCCTAAATGAAATTGTAAATAAATAATTTTGATATTAAGGTCGAATGAGAACCCATCAAATTATAAGATGCTGAAAAAGATTAAGGGTCTAATGAGAACCCATTACTAAATCTAATTCAAAATAGAAAATTCACACATAGGTCAAGAGAGATTCCAAAAGCAAATGAATTAATTTAAAAACTATAAAATGTTCGTGTAAATCAATGAAAGTAATCTCCAATAACAAAAAACAAATCATCTAAACAGAGAAAACGGATTTGATTAAAGTCTAATGAGAACTCAATATTTAAATCTAATTCCATAAACGAATAAGATTATAGGTCTAATGAGAACCCGTTACCAAATCTAATTCAAATTAGATAACCAATCAATTGTCAAAAGAAACTCCGAACACAATAAAGCACAAACACAATGAAAATGACTCACATTGGTTTTTTGGGATATTATTTGATACATAATTTGACTATTAGTTACTTAATAAGAATTTTCTTCAGATTTAAATATATTTTTGTTTTTAATAATTTATGGAATTTGTTTTTACATACGTCATTATTTGAATGGTTATTGTGTTTGGAGTTTCTTTTGACTATTGATTGGTTATCTAATTTGAATTAGATTTGGTAACGGGTTCTCATAAGACCTATAATCTTATTTGTTTTTGGAATTAGATTTGAATATTGAGTTCTCATTAGACTTTAAACAAATCCGTTCTCTGTGTTTAGATGATTTGTTTTTTGCTATTGGAGACTACTAGACTACAATGTTTATTCATTTTGTTATTATTCTCAGATAATTACTTACTTTCATCGATTTACACAAACATATTATAGTTTTTAAATGAATTCATTTGCATTTGGAATCTCTCTTGACCTATGTGTAAATTTTCTATTTTGAATTAGATTTAGTAATGGGTTCTCATTAGACCCTTAATCTTTTTCAGCATCTTATAATTTCATGGGTTCTCATTAGACCTTAATATCAAATTTATTTATTCACAATTTTATTTAGGAAATTTACATATTTGTTTTGGGACATTGCCGAATTACTTTATTCACAACAATTTTTGCAAATTCAAATGGGTTATTTAATATTTACATTTACACAAAATTTTACAATGTCATTTTTATACTCATGTTGGATAGCTTGAGTTCTGTGTTCACTTAGATTGTCATTTGTCATGTGTTAATTTAAAATTGAAGTAGTGTCACTTCAACTTCCGTTATACTAACACGTGTTCGTGTAGTAATTGAAGACACTAAAAAAATTCTAACTAAAAATGTTCAAAATTTAAAGACAGTTTACCCCAATCAGGGGACTATTTTAAATTAATGTTATTTTAAGATATTTTATTTTGTGACGTTAATGTGTTGTCGAGTAAGTAATACTTATTTCTTATTTCACATTTTTCCAACTTTTATTACTTACTTGCAGGTATAGCACTGAAGATGGCTTCAATAGCCGAAAGCGCTCTGCGATTTTAAAAATCAAATTTTCACACAAAATACTACTATGTTTAGTATTTGAGTACATAACGAAACAGAAACACATTTTTAATAAAGCAAATACTACGACACTACTACGACACGAACAACAAATTATTAAAAGCAAAAAATGAAATTTCAGATCGTCTGGAGTAGTAGGGGGTGTAGCGTACACAATATTTTTAATATAATCCCATTTGAAGAAATCCATCTTGGTCAATTCTGGTGACCTAGCTGGCCAATTATAAAAACCGCCACTACCTATCCATTTATTCTCAAATATTCGAATGAGGTAGCTCCTAACAGCACATGAAAAGTGAGAAGAAGCTCCGTAAAATTGTAGCCACATTTTCTTTCGGATGCTAAGTGGTAGGTTTTCGGGAAGGAAACAGAAGTCTTTTTTCAAAAAACTTCAAATTTTTTTTTCCATTCAGGTGTCCGTAAAAAAATACTGCCGTTAACATACTTGGTTGAATATTTTATAGCTGAGTACACATGACTAGAAAGTCAAGAAAACATATTTGTATTCTGTGTAAATATTTAATAAATTAATATTTACACAGAATACAAATATGTTTTCTTGTCTAGTTAACATACTTGCCCACAAACCCTCTGTTTTTTTTCCAACTATGCCAAGATCATTAGTTTGAAATTTAGAGAGAATTGCTGATGTTTTAAAATCAATTCACCATACAATTTAAGAAAATTGTAAATTGCACGAGGAGTATAATACCTCGGTATAGGACACCGTCATACTATTCGAAAAAGGACCTTTTTTGAAGCATGGTGAATCATTGAAATACAGGGTGTTCCATTTAAAATAAGCCTGATATTACACATTGAATGATCTAATAATGAAACTGAAAATTCTGAACACCCTGTAAAGATATGTTTAGTACTTAATCGTGGAATACATTCAACGAATGTAAGATATGTAAGAGAAAATTTGCTAGAATTTGTTATATCAATAAGTTATTAGTTTTTTTTAAAGCTTCACATTTTTAAAAAAGTCAGCATAACCTGGAACCCTCTGTATTTAGGTATAGGGAACCATTATGAAGATGTATTTAATTTTTTAGGTACAATTATGAAATGCAATGAAATATAGGGTGACCCATAAGAAAAAATATAACTGATACGCCACAATTTATTGGAACATCCTGTATATTTCAAAATGTAGCCTATATGAATGTACAAACTATTGAGGTGACAAATATTTTAAAAATTTTACCGTTTCACTATAAACCTCTATCTCGTTGGTCGTGATTCACCCTATATACTCATTCACACACATATCTAATATACAAAAAATATACCTAAAAATTATTTATAATCTTGTATGTATGTTAATTTCGTTGAGGTATTGGGGTATTTAAAAAGATTTTGGTTATTAGACGTTTTGCCAAGTACTAGTTCTAGATTGTCACTTATTGTCTCGTCTTGATTGTTGAAACTTTGCGCATTCGATTAATAAATGTTTGACAGTGAGCTGTGTGTTGCATACTTCGCATTGATGGGTTTCATTTTAATTAAATAGATAGGTATGGATAAGTCTAGTGTGTCCTATACGTAGGTACCCTAGTTAAGATAACTACATGTAGTGATCTTTTGTATATTGTCAGTAGTAATACCCCTAGGGTCTTGATAATACCGAGATAATTTTGTCATAGAGAATGCTGAAAGCGTGTTGCTTGATAATAGCCCAAGGCCGCAGGCCGAGGGCTATTATCTTTCAGCAACACGATTGAAGGATTCTATACGACAAAATTTTGAGTATTTATCAAGACCCGAGGAGTATTCGATAAGATCATTTTTTACTTTGTAGATATCAAAAAATTGATTGTCAATCTGACGCTTAATACTTTTCAATAAAAACTTCATTAGGTAGTTTTAATCAAAAATTATCCATTTTTATTTAAAACTACAGTTGTTGTGAAAAGTACAATTGGTGAATTAATTGAATCGTTAGAT
>CAJUYI010000172.1:78716-89737 GCA_910591695.1 Galerucella pusilla
TTGTGGGGAGTACCTTAGTCAAGGTGGCGACCAGCTCTCCGACTATTCAGATCGACAGACTGTGGCCAGTTGCTAGTACTAAAGAACATTAATGTTCGTTGCTTGTACTCATGTGTAGACGGTATGGATTCACATAAGCGCCAAGCAAGTGAACAGCACTGCTAGATTATTTAGATGTGAAAGGGCGTCAAGTAGATTTACCGCAAATAAGGTGGCATCCCATTCCTAAGAACCTACTTGAAAGAAATGAAATAAAAAAACCAATTTTCCAATCACTTGTACATATATTGAATCTTTCTGTTTCAATGAATATACAAAATGTTGCGTAACGTAACGTAACGTAACGTAACGTAACCGTCAGATCTTTTGCGTCGCGACCTCCCTCGCTCCAAGTAACGTAACGGTCAGACCAACCTAACATAAAGAACTAAAGTTTTAAAAATTGTCAAGGCGTGTAGCGTTGGATTCAATGCGTGAGCCGAAATGCATAAAAATATAGTGAAGTACTAAACTACAGCTAAGATTCTCCGAGTCATTTCCAACCGCATATAATATAAAAGAACCATTAAAATTACAAATAGGTTGAAAACTCTCTCAGATCTTGTTATATAAAATAGAACCAATAATTACAGCAGATAAATTCTACCCAAATCCAAAATTCACTAAAATCAAGTCCCAGGATACATTCTATAGAGTGAAATTGCAGCTCAAACGTCCAGTAGATCCAATCCATACATAATTCATATTTCCAGAAACATGCGTAACGCAAAATTATCCAGTAACTCGGTAGTCCTTCAATCCAGTATTAACCCTACGTGGAACAAACAAAATCGAATAAGAATATATTATACAGTATCCCAATTTCTGAACCCCCCCTCCCCGTAGTTATAAACTTAACAAAACCAAAAATGAATATCTCTATTTAATTGAATTCCATTACAAAAACAAAAATATTTAATAATTATAAAACAAGCTATTTTCGGTATGAAAATAATGTCATTGGCTAACAAAAATTTGTTCAGTTTCAATCTATGTCCTAAAGCGACCAATAGCTCTCACTAAAAGAGAAATCAAAATCTCCATCGCATTATGCACACCCCCAAAAAAAAATCGAATTTGATAAATTCCATAAAGCACACATTTTCGCTGTAGAGTGATAATAACCCTCAGGAAAAAGGGAGAATAATAAATATATAATACTAAAATCATAAGTAATATCCATTTATTGTAGGATACCCCTCGTATACCTAGTGGCTTCGTACATTCGTACATAATAGTATTTTATGCAACGTTCATGTAATGATAGCCATTAAGACACGAGCATGTTGTAGGATACTAAACCTAAATTTGGGACTATCTATGTATATTGCATTTGCATACTGCAAGAAGCATTAAAACATAATTAAAATAAATAAAATCGTATAGCTCAGTGCTACACTTTTATTGCAGGGAACAGACCTAATATAATTAATTTCAGAAATGTGTTTTAGTCTTTTAATAAGTATATTATAAAACAGGAGTAGAAAAAATACTAAATGAAAATAAGACATAATTATTATATTTTTCAACTAACACTATATGACAATAAAAAAGGTAGAACGTGTCGCGGGACACACGGTAGGAACTTTAGTTCCTTTTAAGCAAAAGTTATGTAATACATCTGACGTTATAGATAAACAATTTGCATATTCTTTGGTGGTTGAGTAGTAAGCACACCAGACTCTCACGCGGTAGACCCGGGTTCGATTTCCCGCGAGGAATTTTTTATTGTTAATTTTATTTTTAAATAATCATTCTGCTTGATATTAATAACGATAACAGGTAGACGTTTGAAATATTTAGCAGAATATTCATTATTATAGATAATGGTACGGTACCCACCATGAGGGAGTCCGACTGGCAACATCTACTTATAACAGCATCGTATATTTAAAAAAGGAAACCGTAGCAGTATACAAATTGGACATTCGTTTACCTCTAAAATTAGTGGAAACATAAAATTGAATTGTTAAATTGTTAATTTGAAGTCATATTACAGTTTATAGGAATTTTTATTTTCTAGATTTTTTCCTTAGTGGGTCGTAGAAAAAATATGCTGCTCGACTCGTGTGGATTGTCCATATCGCACTTGAACGATTGAGCACTCCGCCTACGGCGTCGTGCTTCATCTTCGTCCTCGTGCGATATGGCCATCATATCCACACTAGTTGCACAAACTACAATTTCTTTCAAAATATGCCCTTCTACATTTAAAAACTACCTGCCAAATGTCAAATCAATTTATCCATCCATTTTAAAGTTATCGAATTAAAACATTCAAGTTTTCAAAATTTCAACACCCTGTATTTCGAAAAGTAGCTAGACCCCTTAATCGCGCAAAAAAAATTATGGAAATAATAGTAAAAATTTATCCGAACAAATTCAAGTAGATCACCAGCACTGCGAATACCAGCTTTGCATAGAATTTCAATATAGCATCGGTGGTTCAGTGGTTAGAATGCTTGCATTGTACGCGGGCGGCCCGGGTTCAAATCCGGGTAGGAGCATATTTATAATTATGAATCGCTGCTTCGTAAACGAGAGAGAGAGACTAAGGAGGCACAAGCACGCAAAAGCAAGGCACATAACGAAGAAATGTAACATAATGTTTCGTAACGTAACGCGTAACGGTCAGATCTTTTGCGTCGCGACCCCTGGTCGCTCAAACATAACCTGGCATAAAGAACTAAAGTTCCAAAAAAACATTTCTTCCCTCACAGTGGCAGCATACAGAAATCTTAGTAATAAACAAGATATGTATCCAAGATAGACACAGACGTAGAAAAAACTTCTACATAATGGTTTATTCACATACTTGAAAACAAAACGAATTAATTGCTGGCTTGATTTAACTTTTCGTACTTAACTTGACTGTATTTACTGGAAAGCATCTTATATAAATTCATCAATAGATAAAACATATATTATGTCATATATTATTAGTTCAATCACTACCGTACGCAAAAATGTATACAATAGTTGATAATTATTACGCATAAGTCTCCTCTTAAAATTGTCAGAGTGCTTGCCAAGTAAGCAATTTTTCTCGATGACCAAAGAAAGAAAACCATCAACCAGATATACTTATTGAATATTGAAAAAAGTGATATTACTTCCTATTAAATTATATAAACTAAACAAAAATTGTCAGCATTAATAATTTATGGTGTAAAACTCACCTTGTAAAACTTTCGTCTCCTTCTGCTGAACCAATTACACAAAAACAAACTCCATTGATATTCGTCAAAAAAGGTATGGTCATCAAAATCGGTAGGTAATTTAAAATTACTTCTTCATTAAACTTGCTTGAACCAAAAAAATCTATCATGCCAAATCGTTCAAGCCTGATTACAACGCACTAAGAATAGAATAGAATGACAAAAATTATAAAAAAAACAACATTTGGAAAAGCAATAGACGCCGTACTCACCAAGTAGTATTACAAAATCCTCCGAAGAGATGTGGACCTAGCCATCCAAAAACAACACGTTCCAAAAATCTATATAAAGGCTGGATCCACATTGCGATATGACCGAAAAAATATATTCCCGTTTAATAGGATGTCACAAAACACATTTGTATTTCACAGACCACGAAACTACCATCGAACTGGTCAATGTCCAAAAAAAGAACGATATTATTTTGAAATCCTAAGTAGACAAAATTTTGGATACTCCTATCCTTGTCACTCCAATGGGTTGTCGAAGAATCTATCTTGCTTCTAGTCTCGCTACTAGAACCTAGTTAACGAGTAATCCCAACCAATTCGCCAACCAAATAAATAATTGAAAACGAATCCCGACGGAACTTGAAAATTCCGCTGGCAAGCTGGGTGGAACAAGAAGCACGAGTACTTCTTTTTCGTCAAATATACATTACCTAGTTTGTATTGACATAAAATCTTTTCCAGTTTCTCATCGAAAATGAAATCTAGAAAATAAAATTATACCAACTAGGTAGGTTGATTTATGGTTCACTAAATATTGTAGTTAGCTGTGACAAATTATACGCTCAGACCACAAGCGTAGCAGACGGGCAATTGGGGCAAATTTCAAAAGGAAAATTCTAATGTCAAATAAAAACGTTACAATGATTTACATTAATTAACGATTTCTCTGTAGGCAACCCAACGCACATCTTATACATTATATTTATATTGACAGTTACCTGTCGTGTAGGCAACCAAACATATATTTCAGTGACATTATTCATTTTTGACAATGACGAATAAATATTTCCATTTTTTAAATATTGAGAAAAACGGATAGAACTTATATAGTCGAGGGAAAAGCTTTGTAACTAACACGAGTATTAAAATGGAAATTAACAATCTCGAACATTAACGTTAAATCATCTCGATTGTTAATGGCCCTCATTGATACACTTGTTGGTTAAATAACTGTATACATCGTCACAATTTTGGCTGTTTTGTGTGATGATTATTTCGAATGTTCTGCTTGCGCGATGAATAATGGTTACCGTGGATACTAATTAGCAACATCCCTGGAGCGCTATTCTGTAACTCATTTCGGAGAGAAATCGGTATCGGTAAGACTCAGTTATCGACAGCCGTCGGTAAGTCACATGTGCGGCATTCTGTATACCTTTTCACCGACCGATATCGCGAATTCGACTCTATGAGAATCGGTATGTCTACCGTGATCTAATGAGCCCCACGGTAACCGTTATCGATTTCCGTTGAAAGCAAATTTTCATTATTTGTTGATGTTTGACTGGAATTGCGGATTATTTAAGTGACTTTTTAATATTTGAAGAGTAACTATATTGTGTATAGTGTCTAGTCTAGTGTTTTATAAGTCCTTCCCATCTTTTACACAAAATTTCCCTTCAGTAAAATTTGAATGTACTGAATCAAATGATCCCTCTGAGCGGTATTATAACGCTGAGTTTTGATAGAACAAGGAACTTCTTTAAAATAATTAATATCTGTTCTTATCCTATCTTTGAAACTTAAAAAAAAGAGATATATGTTAACGCCAGATCAATTCTTCAATGCTAGTTGACTCTTAATTTCGAGATTTTGAAGTTGTTAATGTTAACATAAACAGATAAAAAATATGTCACAATCACTATCTATTATCTAATTATATAACCCTACTTTCCAACGAAACCAAAATATAACCTTTAATCTTCTTCTTCATTTTTTGGGCTATATCCTGAGGAATAATTTACCCAGTTAACCTCTAATCTTCAACGTGAACTTTTGTTTGTTTACAAATTTGACAGTTTCCCTCATCGCTCATTGGCCACATGTACCGAATCGAGTGACGTCACTTCTATGCCGATAATTTTTGGTTGCAATTCCGAGCGTCGAAAACAGTGGCATACAGAATAGCGTTATATTAGCCCCGTCGGCAGCGCAACCGATGGCTGTTGTTAACATACCGATACCGACGACTGTCAATGCCGCGTACAGAATAGCGCTCCTGGTGTGAACTTAGTAATGTCATTTCACTTTCCGGTGTTAATTTTGACACTCACTTTAATATTGCACTTATTTTCTCTTCTCTTTTTATTCAATAGTTTGTGCTCTTCAATTCATTAATTCTCTTAATAGCCTAGTCAAAGTACACAAAAAACTTATTGAGTATTTAAAAGGGTTGTGTTCAACATGAGGAAACTTTACAATGTTAGGCAAGCGATTTTCCGGAAAATCGTCGAGAGAAAATTTTTGTTTTTGATTTTCGCTCTAATTGTTAAAATACTAAATATACAGAAAAACTTCCACAACCAAACTTGTAGCTGATGGATTTATCTACAAATTTTGTCTGAAAGGTTTTTCTAATGATTAAAAAGTTTGCGAGATGAAATTAATTTTAGTGGTATTCCCTGCAATCCCCTCATGTGCCGGCCGGCACCCATATTATTCCAGCATGTTAAGGGATTCTTTACAGTTTTTTTACCAGCTTAGACCTAGTTGTTGGCTTGCTGATAGCTTCAAGCAGAGCCTGGCTGTCAGTGAAAATTCTAATTTTTGGTCCTCTTCTGATGATTTCATCAATGCAGGCTATAGCGGCAATAGGCTCGTTTACTAAAAATTTTAAATCATTTTTAACTGTCTTAAAACAAAGTACTTAGGATAAAAATATGATTCTGAAAATTTCATGTCATTAGAATATGTCGTTCTCCTAATACAACCAATTAACCAAGCATACCGTAGCGGGGCGAAAACTATGACTGTGACGTCACCGCATATGAAAGTTAATGTGCACTAACATAACACTTCTGACTGTAACGTGCCTCGCGTAGAAATTATTTATTTTGAATTACTAACAAAATTTTTGTGTTGATAACATTGAACGTGCGGACCTAATTTAAAAAAAACAGACTCATTAAATCTTCCAGAAGTGGACTTGCTAATGATTATGAAGTTTTTTAATAAAAAACACGAGTTTATTAAATTATAATTTTATACTATGTGACACATCCTTTTTGGCTGTTTTCCGGCCAGAATGATTGAAAATGTCAATATTTTCATAAATACATGCTCTCTCAAATGATATACAGGGTGATTCCAGATGTTTTATTTTATTTCTGGTCTGGTGGACAAAGTTACGGATGTTACTCAGTAAAAAATTGCATTTTTTTAACTGCAGACTGCCCAATTAAAGGAGCTTCTCCAAATACTGGTTATGATGAATGTGTAGTGGGAATTAAATCACCTATGTTGAAAAAAACAAGAAAAACTTATTTTGATGAAGCAGGTGATATTGGTTCCAAATGTTTAGGTACTTCAGATTCAAATGCACATGCACCTCACTGGTAAAAAAGCGATATTTGTTAGAGCTGATCCGGACTTTGAATCAAATAAAATAATTTAAAAATTGAATAGATGAGGCTTTTACTTGATGTAGATCCATAGTAAGTTATGAAATCAAACAATTTTATTTTGTAAAATCTACATTGTAATTTAAACATAAAGTGACGCGTTTCGCTAACACAGTAGCTTTATCAAACCTTGATAAAGCTACTGTGTTAGCGAAACGCGTCACTTTATGTTTAAATTACAATGTAGATTTTACAAAATAAAATTGTTTGATTTCATAACTTAAAATAATTTATTTTGAAACATATAATATACGCCAGTTTTGTTGATGATCTACTGATAAAGATTACCTGTTTTTTGGAAAAAAGCAGTATTTAATAAAATTTAATTTGTCAAGAACTGTCCCATTATTTTATTAAATAATTTTTAATATTAATAACACCACGAGCTAAAAGAACAATATTATTTACTTTTTTCAATAAATTCAGATTAGTAAAAGCGTGTGGTTTTCAATAACCCTCTCAATATGGATTCACAACGTAAATATATATATATATAAGGTAATCTATAACGATTCTGATTGAAGAAAAATGAAATCCTAAAAATACACAAAGTATGTTGACTTATTATCAGTAAATGCTTTGAGTCTTTTTATGCTTTTCTGTCATTCCGTTTTTTTTGCATCCTTATTAATAGAAATAAATGTTTTGTTAGATGTTTTAATCGTAGTACTTTTACATTCTGGAACCGCACAATATTTATAGCTTTTTTGGAATTTTAGTTCTTTACGTCAGGTTATGTTAGAGCGACCAGGGGTCGCGACGCAAGCGATCTGACCGTTACGTTATTTTACGTTGCTTCGTTATGTGCCTTGCTTGCGTGCGTGTGCTCTCTTCTGAGTCTCTCTCTCGCTTACGAAGCAGCGATTCATATGCTTCGGCCGGGAATCGAACCGGGCCGCCCCCGTGGAAGGCGAGCATTCTACCACTGAACCACCGATGCTATATTAAAATTCTATGCAAAGCTGGTATTCGCAGTGTTGGTGATCTACTTGAATTTGTTCGGATACATTTTTACTATTATTTCCATAATTTTTTTTTGCGCGATTGATCTTTTTTGTTTATTTACAGCATCGGTTATCAGGACGGTAGGTTGTGTTTACTGGTTTCTGAGTTTAACACATCGGTAAGTGATTTACTTACCGTTCAGACGTCGAAATATATTTTAAGATGATCGAGAAGTATAAATGTCACTTTTGACATTCCGTTCATTTCGAAGAAATTTAAATTATTTTATTCGGAATTTATTTCAATACGATCACGCAAAAAATGGTATGAGCATCTTGAACGTTAAGGGTAATTACAACGTTTGCGTGTAGATTCCTCTCATAGATTTGGAAAGAAATGATATGATGATTAGGGGGTCTAGCACATTTACTTTTCGAAATACAGGGTGTTGAAATTTTGGAAACTTGAATGTTTTAATTCGATAACTTCAAAATGGATGGATACATTGATTTGACATTTGGCAGGTTGTTTTTAAATGTAAAAGGGCATATTTTGATAGAAATAGTAGTTTGTGCAACTAGTGTGGATATGATGGCCATATCGCACGAGGACGAAGTTTGAGTGCTTAATGGTTCAAGTGCCATATGGACAATCCACACGAGTCGAACAGCATATTTTTTCTACGACCCACTTAAAAAAAATCTGGAAGATAAAAATTTCTATAAACTGTAATATAACTTCAAATTGAAAATTTAACAATTCAATTTTGTTTCCACTAATTTTTTTGTGGTAAACGTACAGTTCTTGAATGTCCAATTTGTATACTTAATGCTACGGTTTCCATTTTTAAATATACGATGCTGTTATAAGTGGATGTTGCCAGTCGGACTCCCTCATGAAGGGTACCGTACCATTATCTATAATAATGAATATTCTGCTAAATATTTCAAATGTCTACCTGTTGTCGCTATTAATATCAAGCAGAATGATTATTTAAAAATAAAATTAACAATAAAAAAAACTTCTTCACGGGGAATCGAATCCGGGTCTACCTTGTGAGTCTGGTTTGCTTACTACTCGACCACCGAGGAATATGCAAATTGTTTATCTATAACGTCAGATGTATTTCATAATTTTTGCTTAAAAGGAACTAAAGTTCCTACCGTGTGTCCCGCGACACGTTCTACCTTTTTTACTCTGGTTCTGGTCCATTGTGTCGAATAGTTCAAATTATTTCTAGACGTTCTTATTCCACAAACATAACACTGTTAACACAAGCAAAGTACTGTTACTAGCTAACCGATCGGCGCGGTATCCGCTCTCTGAACAAGAGATTTCATATGGGAGGACGTCACGCCTGAAATTCGGATGTGAGCGCTGTTTAATGTTTATAATTTTTTAGGCGACTCAGGAGTCTCGCTGACGTCTAATTTTTTGCACAGAGCCTCAAAATGATGTGCTCTTCCTAATGGTAAAATAAACAAAAAATATGTAAATGAGCCCATCGTCTCTGCTTGAAACACAGTAGTGTTTCGACCAAGGATGAAAGACCAGATGATTTCTCCAGAATTACCTGAATGCCCCTGTTCCCTGGATAGGATGATGATATTCAGTCGCCCAGTGAATAATATTATGTTTTCCGGTGTTATGCTTTTAAAGCTCATGTGAGATGTGTGTTCATCTAGTATTGTCCCAGTTATGTTAGTGTGTCCTTCTCTAACATTGTTCGGGGACCATGAGTCTGCCGATTTCAACCGAAGAATTGCCATCACCGACTCCGCCCTTACAAAAAGTTCCAACGGAGGCAGTCCAACAAGGTCTTCCATTGATGCCGTTCCTGTGTTGTTTATTGCCCCAGAATTACCAAACTAACCAAACCTAACCTAACCAAAGAGTCTTCGGATTGCAATTAATATGTTCACTGCTAAGGACACTTCTGTTCTCTTCCACCAAACTTTTGTCCCTCTATTCGAACAATATTTAACAATTTCAATTTTATAAATGAAAATGAAAAGTACAGTTGATATTCAAATTAATAAATCTCAAAGACAATATACGTATACGTAGTATACGTAGCATCACGAATTCAACCATTTCACATTATTAGTTCTCATTTCCATTTCTTGTTGTTGTAGTAGTGATAGATACCAGTATTTATAATTTCAAAGATCACCAATAAAAAAAATAGCGTGAAGTATTCGTGGATAACTAGTCTCTAAAACATTCGCTCGCGCGTGTTTTAAAGGCCTTAATATCCACTTATACTTTAATATAGATACTATTTTTCCTTGCGCTTTTAGGTTTTTGTTTCTCACAAACCTTAGGACCAGTCAACTTATTTCTATCATAAAAGCGTAGGAATTCAACATAAGATACTGCATTGTTGCATGGGGTGGAGCTTTCAATACTACATAATACTAACTACTCAAAATACAATTTTAAAAATTATTATCAATAAGAGTAAGCATTATTCCACTGAAAAATTATATAATCGAACAGAAGTTTTCAATATAAAACTACTTCATTTAAAATTAAAGATACCCGGGTAACTAGATCCACAATTAATTTGGACATTATAATACAAACTCTTAAAAAGTCGGCAACACAACGATCTTTGTTTTTCTTTGGAACAAAACTTCATAACTTAATAGGGTATTTGACAATTTTTTTTAAACACCATTAGAAGATTGTCTGGCCTCAGTTAAGTACTCCAAATTTTTTTCAAATTTTTTACTAAGCGGGAAAGTTGCCAAAACCAACTTTAAAAATTTTATATTTAAATAGCGCGCCAAAACGCGCTGATTTTTTATGACGTCAGTGATCTTGTCGCTCCGCCTACCGCATCCCGAGCGACAAGATCACTGACCAGCCGAATCGGAACCATCGGCTCGACCTGCGGCCGCCCACCTGAGCTGGCCTATAAGAAACAAGCAAGCAGCGAGACCTCTTACGTCACAATAAACTCACATATTTTCCCGCGCTGAGTAAATATTTGAAAATTACCATTTTTGTTAAGTTAATAAAAAATCACTGGTTTAATTTATTTGTGTGAAATATTGATTTCTGGCATAATAGAACCACAAAGTACCTGCTCCGACTCTTTTTTAATTTTTTCCGCTCATAGGAAAATACCCTATTCCATTGATATCTTCTGTATGTTCCTTGTGGTATATTATTCATTCTTTTTT
>CAJUYI010000172.1:104737-133608 GCA_910591695.1 Galerucella pusilla
ATATTGTGGAGTCATTTAAAAACAGTTAGTTTCATTTAAAACCATCTATTGGGATGGATTAAAAGGTTTAATATCTCTATATTTTAATTAAGACCATTTATTCACTGACCATTTCACCTGAATATCATGCTGTAACATGGACGGAGGAATTTTATCTACAGCTATATTTTCAATAGTTGCAACTTCATATCTTAAGTCATTTATTGACAATATCTTCTGTACACAAAAACCTTTTTTGTGTTATCAGGCAAATAAATCGCATTAAACCATTTTGTCATTACTTCCAAAATTCCTAAATTTTAATACAGTTTGCGAATCAGAATATATCGACGGTGATCTAATTTTTTGTCTGTTCTACCCGTATGAAAAAAGAGGGTGAATTGGGAGAAAATACAACTTTTTTTAGTCGTAAATTTGTCTTGGTAGGAAAAGTGATGCCAGGATAAAAAATATAGCATAAAAATACAAGTCTCAGCAACAATATACAATACAGTCAAGTACAAATTTACTAATTTAAAAAAAGGGGTTGGTGCTTTCCTTCAAAATCTGCTTCTGGCGAACTATTAGTTAATGTCGAGGTCATTGAATTGCAGATTAGAGTGAATAAATTAGAATCCCTAGAGGAAGAATTTGAAACAGTTCAGCAAGAAATTGTATGTCTTTGCTCAGAGCAGAAATTAACAAAACAATTAAAAGAGCGAGACTTATTTGCAGATAATTTAGTAGATTATTCAGCTAAAGCCAAGCAACTTCTTAACAAATATTAAAATGATGGAAATCGTATTTAAATCAATTCAGGTCATAGTAGTAGCCTCAATATTAATTTCAATGTAGTACAGGAGAACAATGTAAACGGTTCGATTAAATTACCTCCTATTAAATGTCCCAGTTTTAATGGCAATTTTGATAAATGGCTCGAATTCAAAGACACTTTCGAAGCCTTCGAAGACTTTTTCACATATTCAAAAATATAATCATATTCAAGGTCGTGTCTGGGTCATTGTTTAATATCAAAAATCTGGTTAAAGAATCGTCAACGGGAATAAGAGCTTTGGTTGATTCAATAAATAAACATTTGCGAGCGTTAAAACGTTAAAACTCCCCAGTGAGCATTGGGACGATCTTATTGTTTAGGTACATAATTCCACTGAAAGTAGATGAAAAGGTTAACCGCGAGTGGGAACAATCTAGAACTGACCAGTCGTTGCCAACACTGATCAATAACCAAAGTTTTTGGAGAAGATGGTCATGTTTTTATTCAGCAGATTTGCAAAAAAGGCATAAATGGAAAAGTGGTGAGCCTAATGTCAAGGTTAGGTTTGGCTGTAGTAAAACAAGACAATATCCCACCATAAAAACAGTAAAAACATTGCACGGTATTTACAAGATCTGTATCCAAAATCTGTCCACTTCCATTCCCAGACGAAAATAGTTCTTAACAGACTGTTTTGAACCAAGGATCGAAAGGGGAAGGGCCAAGATTTGAAGACAAACGTGACAACGACGCAAAATTTGATCTGGAGAGTTCGATTGCGCAAGCGTGGTTTGCTGACGGAAGGAAAGGAAAAGGAATAAGGCACGACGATTCGATCAAAGACGACCCGTCGACAACGACATAATTATTATTATTTAATTTTTTAGTTTATGTAAAAAGCACCATTTTTGTGTTGCATTGAATAATGTTTTTGGGTTGTGTTACATTGAATACCGTCCACTAAATAAAGAGGGAAAATCGACCTACCCCAGACGAACAAACGTTGCTCTTCAATTTTGCGCACTGTCAAATATCTTCCTCTACAATATAAGGCGTAATCCATTTGCTGTCACATGATTTATTGTAACCGCCTTGTCTTGTTTCCGAAAACAGAGAATTTATAGGTACTTAATATGTACCATTTTTTTCAATTATCTTTAATTTCGGATACGAAATAAGTGATTTTGCATTAAGTTGCTTCTTCTCCTCGCCTAGCTAAATCACACGCTAAAATGTGATATATGTTCATTTTTGTCAAATTGAAAATACTTAATTTTTTTAGGAGCTGATGCACTGGATTTTCTCTTTTCGGGTTGTCGTGTAGGATTTTACGTTTAGTTTTACGTGCAGCTCGTGATGAATTCAACTGTACGTCGATGAAGGGGTTAAATACAATATTGAATTCTTCATAATACTTTCTCCTACGACCACATGAAAAAGTAACGTATATCGCACTATACAGTACCTCGGAAAGTGGCTTGTATCAAACTAGCGTGCGAATTACTTTCCACACATGAACGGAATTAGTTATTTTCCTAACTAGTGCGGAAAGTGATACTTTCCTGCACGCCACTGCAGTCAAGCGGTCAAGGGCGGGAAAGACACTTTACGCATGGGTTAGGAACATTATTTTTCCTACTACCGTATATACAAAAAAGTATGCCAACCCATTTTTCAAAAGTTATTTTATTTCAACATACATATACAAAACTTCAACCAAAAACTATTATTATTATTATAAATATTAATATTAGGAACACAATTTGTTGCATTCTGTAAATTACTCAAAATTGCCGGTCCAGTGGAGTTATTTGGTGTTAGCTGGTAAGTAGATGACGTTGATGAGGGTGGCATCGGTTGCAGGTCACATAAAGATGACGATGAAGGTGACGGCAACGGTTTTAAGTCATTTGTGGATGAGATAATTTTATTTGATATATTTTTCTTATATCAAACCCGTGTGGTTTGATAGTTGTTTTATGACACCACTTTAAAGAATGTACAGGGCTATATCAAAACATCTTCATTATTTTATATTTAAAATGCAACAAAAAGCTAGAAAAGATGTAGATTCTATTTGATAGACTATTCATTTACCTGTTGTAACAATAGTTATAACTTCCGAAGTGAAAAACTATCTAATAGGGTCAAAATTTGCATAATTTTACTTTCCCGCACTAAACACGTGCGGGAAAGTGGGTTAAAACGCACGGTCGTAGGAAAAGTATATTTCCGCACGCATGCGGATAATCAGTCAAATGTATAATTTTTTTTAAGATTGACCACTGTCAAGCTGTCAAATATATAATTTTTAATCAGATTTACCTATGTAATATCTAAATTTGAAACGAAATTTTTTTCATTTTCTTGATTGAAAAAAATTATATTGACCACTGTCAAGCTGTCAAATATATAATTTTTAATCAGATTTACCTATGTAATATCTAAATTTGAAACGAAATTTTTTCCATTTTCTTGATTGAAAAAAATTTAGGATGCGGTCGTGGATTGAACCCGCGTACCCTGCGTCAGAAGTCCGATGTCTTACCAACGAATCCAAACCACCATATTTATGACAGTCGGAAAATGTAATCGTGCTGCTACGGCCATAAATATTTAAAAAGTACCTTAGGTTTTTCGTTACTATCAGTATCAATTTCCATTATAATAAAAAACCGAGACTTACACTTTTTATTTCTAGTTTATCTCACAATTATAATTCGTTTACACTTTTATGTAATAAATATTTCACTTACACTTCACAAAAACTATTTCTATGCTTTGTGTTATAATTTGAGAATTTTGACATAAGCCTACTTCATTATTTTTCACTTTTATAATTAGTATATATTTTTTACGATCACGCGATAAATTTACGAAATATGATTGTTTTATTTATTCGAAAACATCAATAACTGTACCTACCACAACATATGATGATTTTTAAAATAATCAGTTTGTAGTGCAAAATGTTTCCAAAATAACTCAGAAGACATTTTAATTCTTTATAATTTGATTTTTTTTTCAAATTCCTACAGCTATACAATAGATATACCCAAAATAAGAACATTTGACAGCTATCCGCGTGATGACAATTCGGAGAATGCTGGAGTAGACCGCGATTCGATTTCCGGCCGTACCTAGCAACTTGCAAACTCCTTCAAACCGCAGTAAACCTTCTACAAGATAGATCTACTCACTTTGGATTATCCTTATCCCAAAACAAATCCAAAATAATCAAGTTTTCAAGGAGAACATCTTCTCCTTTACCTCACATTTTCTTCAATAACATACTCCTGCCCATTGCGAATCAATGTAAAATTCTTGGAATAACCTTCGACTCCCGACTTAACTGGAAACACCATTTCCATGAAGACATCTGTATAAAGAGACTAAATATACTTAAAACCCTCAGTCACTTTCACTGGGGTTCCGACGAAATCGTATTATTAAGAGTATACAGATCTCTCATCCACTGAAAGCTTGATTATGGCTGCTTTATTTACATGTCTGCCACCAAATCTGTCACTGATTCACTGAACTCTGTACACAATACCGCTCTTCGTCTCTGCCTTGGTGCCTTTCGCTCTAGCCCTGCTGATAGTCTCCACATTGAAGCTAATGAGCTACCCCTACCCCTGAGACGCCAATCCCTACTCCTCACATATGCTGCCTCAGTATCCTCCAATCCTCTCAATCCTGTTCACTCGCTTTTCACTACGACTAATCCCCCTACTTACCCTCGAACAATTATAAAATCTATCCCCCAAATACTCACTCCTTTACTCAAAGATACCGACGTTTCTCTGACCTCCCCGCTCCCTCTACCTTCTTCTCCACCTTGGACCAAAAATATCCCTACAATCGATACCTCACTTACCATTTATAATAAGCATGAATCTCCCACTGCACTTATAAAGAAAGCATTCCTAGAATTACTACAAAAAAAACCTTATGATTTAATACTCTACACAGACGCTTCCAAAACTGACTCCGGTGTTGGTTGTGCAGTTTCCACGAAGCATGAACTCATAAGCTCCTTCGCCCTACCTATAGTGTGTAGCGTTCACACAGGCGAGCTACAAAGCATTTTTCAAGCTTTCAAAAGCATCCACCTACCCCACAAAAACATTGCAATATGCACAGACTCCCTTTCCTCCATTCAGTCAATCAAGTCAATCTTCACTGACCACCCAATTGTCCAGAATATACACGACATCTATCAAACTCTCGTTGCTCAAAATATAACAGTCTCTCTCAACTGGCTTCCATCTCACATCGGCATTGATGGTAACGAAACTGCAGACCGCCACGCGAAAGATGCTACCACTAATAACGACTCAACACACGTTGTCCAACTCGCAACCGACCTGAAGATCCACTTCAAAAACGCTACACAAGATTCTTGGCGACACCTGTGGCGCAATAGTACGACAGCACTTCATGATATCCATCCATCCACTTCTCCTCTCTCCCTGAACTTCTTAACCCGGAGAGAGGCTACTACAATCAGAAGAATCCGAATCAGTCATACCAAACTCTCACACGGATATCTGATGTCTTCAGGAAATCGTCCCGTTTGCCATAGCTGTAACGATATTGTGACCGTTAAGCACATACTGACGGACTGCAAACAATTTGCTGCTATATACAAACAACTTGATCTTAGGCCCAACCTCAAGGAAATGCTTCACTGCCCTACCGAAATCAAGAAAGTCTTACAGTTCCTGAAAGCTAGCTATACTGTAAAATCTAATTTAAATATTTGTAAAAATTATGTAAATATTTGTATTTATTTTTTCTGTGCCAATGACCAGCGCTGTCGAGGCACGTTAAGCAAAAATAAAAAAATAAAAAAATAACTTGATAAGTTGTGGACAAAAATGTCACAACTATTTATTTTGGTTACTGACACCGGACATAATTGATGAATAAGTTAAAAATCCACTGGGGCATTTGTCACTGTAAAATTTGCAGGTAACTTTTGCCGTAGTCAAATTACAATTATTGCACTGTGGCATAGGGGATTTTTTTATTAATATGTAAATTAAATTGTCCAAACAATATTTTTTGACGAATTTTCACTCCTTTTTCAACATGAAGTTTTGGTCTTAAAATTATTGACAAAGCTGTAAATAAAAAACAATCTAGACGGTTCAAAATCAAAAAGTGTTTTTGTATAATAATGACCCGTTCGATTGTATTGTATGAATTTTAATTTTTCACTGAATGAGTACCATAAAATCAGCTTACGTCAAAAACTTTTAATTCGTCTATAAAAGGTAAAAATCGCTTTGGTGTACCAATAGTTTAAGTTCCAGTTTCAAAAATAAGGTTAGTGGTAGGATAAGATAACAATATTAAGATTTTATTTTTAATATTTAAAAAATAAATGATGTCAACTTAGTGATAAATAGTGATAATTGCTTGACTATTCCAAAATATATGTCATGTCAGAAAATGTGATATGACTTGATCTGATTATTTTTCATATTAATATCACCCTATGTACTTATTCTTATATTTATTCTTAAAGAATTGCTTCATATTTTTCACCAAATCTTTAATATACTCGAAATATCATTTTGTAACCACACAAAACATTTTCAAGCAATACTCCATGTTCGTTATTGTATCCTTTTCAATATCTTCATTCAATGCTCTGATGATATTTTTGTTGGTTTCCTGTTAAGTGCTTTCTGCGCCCAATTAAACCAACTATTATATGTAAGTTACTCTAGTTGTTTATATATATATTTTTTAGGAGAATTATTCAATTTAGCACTGTTTTTAAATGGTGGAGATATTTTATTGAAGTGCTTCTAAATTTTTCATTCAATCATATTTAAAGTTTGTTCAATTTTCTTCCACAAATTTATTCTTCTCAATTTTAGTTCAGATCCTTTCCATTTTACATTTACTACAATCCGGCCTAAAGTTTTCATGTATTGCTCTTTTCAATTTTTCCATATTTCCGTATTGATTCCCCAAAGATCTTGTACAAACTGTATATAGACTAGTTTATGTTTGATAACTTCAAGTTTGTGTCGAATGATGCAGAACAGCAGACTACACACACAGCAGACAACACACAAATAAGTGTTACATTGTGTTACTAAATCACTTTTACCTGATCCGCGATAGGTACATAGCACCTATAAAATAAAAAACTCCAAGCTAGAATAAAAGGCAATATAAAGATTTCAGAGGTAGATTCAAATCTTTAATTTTAAATGTATGTGCTCTGGTGTACGTATATAAAATAATCCAAAATTTGTACCCCCTCATATAATCAGAATGTATCAGTCAAAATAGATTTTCAAGGACATATTATGCTTTCATAAAGAGACTAGTATGTAGTGCTTATGAATACTCTGATATAAGACACCATCTGAACTTGAATACTAAAATTATTTTTGTTAAGTAACAAAAGGGATCTTTAACACACCACAAAGAACATACTGAAGATGTTGAATACTAACAGTTTAGGTATACCATCTCAGAACTGAGATTGATCTTCGTAAAGTGTTTAGCGTTCAACTCAAACAGACGAACTCGATTATAAGCATTATTCAAAACAAGGCCCAAGCCACTAACTGTGGCAGAAACGAGCCAGTTACTATTATAATACGCTCAGCTAGTTGATATAATTCACAATATTTTGATTTTTTTACATTACCTGTATACTTTCATAATATAATATAAGTAGTGATTTTCTTCCCCAGTATTTTTTTTTAAATTTTCTACTTGTCGAATAGCCAGTGCCATTTTTTCCGTTTTCTTCTGTCAGAGTTAGAACTATTCATTTTATACATACTTCTAAACGATTCTCCGAATATTTATATTCAGTATAACCCATGTATCAATATTGGTATTCAAACTGAAATGTGGAAATCAATTTTCACAATAAATTTATAGATATTTTCAAATTCAGAAACTGAAACATTTAAATTCCAAAATAATTGAAAATTCCAAAATAATTGAAAATCTTTCTACGTTTTTAGTGAACCTGATTATTGAACATCATTTGAAATTCTTTTGTATTTAAATGAGATTAAACTTTCGCACATTTTACCTGTTTATTGGAATAATTTTAAAAATTGCCCCCGCAACCTTCAGCTATTGTTAGTAGTCGCAAATAATAAACTTTTTTTAATAAAACGTAATATGCAGTAAACAAGTACAGATATGGAGGGGTATATAAGCAAAATAGATCACCCCGACCTTAAGTAGTTTTTACTAACTCGTCGTACATACAAAGTGTTTTCAAGTTCAGTACGACAGAGTACAATAATTCGAAATTGTTAAGGTAGGAATGTGATATTTATAACAATGTTTAATCAATATCAAGCTTGAATCCACATTGAAGTGACAAATTTCAGATTAGAATAATATTTATATACTCAAATAAATTTATTTTATACATTTTTGTAGTTTCAAAATTGAGCTCCACTTTAAATGACAATTAGTTAGGTTATTCACTAAAAATTGTTTGAAATAAATTTAATATAATTAAAACCATTCAAAACTTTTTGCAGGGGAAATATTAGTTACTGTCAATGATATTTGTCCATAGTGAAAATCCAATAATTTTAAATAAATAATAAAATTGGAATCAATAATATTTCGAAATACTAGAAAGCACGCAATAGCAGATAGTATTAGGAAGTCAAAAATAACTTTCAGCTTATTTATACAGATTGAACAGTTTGAACTGTTGTACAACCCATTTTAGTAAGGCAAATAAGGTGAAAGTAAATAATAATAATAATAATAATAATAAACTTCTTTATTTCAGATCATGATTACAAGTAAATATAAAGTGAAATGACGTCATACAAACAGAAAAACTCAATACTTAACCAAAAACAAAAAAGTACCCTATACATTAAACACTAATAAAATCTTGCAACGTATAAGGTTCCAAATTTATCAACATTTTTCTAATCTTGTTCTTAAATATTTTTTGTGGATCAATTTCTTTTATTTTATCAGGGAGAGAATTAAAAAGCCTTAGACACATATAATGAGGGCACTTTTCGGTAAGCGTCAGTCTATGTATTGGGTAACTAACATTCAATGTTCTTGTATTATATCCGTGAGTCTTCGGTCTTAAATCAAATAATTTTTTATTTTTAAACAAAAACATTAAACATTCATAAATATAAACGGCCCAAAAGTCATTATTCCAAGACTTCTAAAAACATTTCTACACGTTTCATTATACTCCATATTTCTAATAACTCTTATTATTCGCTTCTGAACAACGAAAATGTCCTGAGCTAAGCTGTGCGTTCCCCAAAAAATAATCCCGAATTTTAACACAGATTCAAAATTTGCATAATACATTATCCTAAGAGTGCTCTCATTCATATACCTGCCAAGGACCCGAATTCCATAACAAATCGTATTGAGTTTTTTTTTTCCCACTATTTATATGAAAAGACCAATCAAAAAATTCATTTATATAAATACCTAAAAACTTTGCGTCTTCAGAAAAAACTAGTTCTTTATTATTAATATCTATTACAGATGGCTTTGTGAATGTTGCTTGTTTTGTTCTAAAAAGTAAGATATTTGTTTTGTCTTTGTTTAAAACTAATTTATTTTTTTCAAACCATTCTGTTGCAAGGGTGAACAAATGGTTAGCCTTTGTTAAAATGTCTTGTATGTCCTTGCTGCCGACAATTAAATTAGTATCATCGGCATACTTAACAATATGTTGATTGAATAAATTGCAGTCCCTCACAAACTTAACCAATCGGGTACTCATCGCCAACTCAAAAACTTTGGAGAATCCAGGCAACAGACTTATAGGTCTATAATTGTCAAGAACTTCGGGATCTCCTTTTTTTATGCAGGGGTTTGATCAGTGCAATTTTTAAATTTTCAGGAAAAATACCATACGTAAATGAGTTATTTATCAGATAGCACAAAACATCTTGCAATTCAAAAACGGACATCTTTACAATACTAGTTGGAATGTCATCAATACCTCTACTATGTTTGTTTTTTATATTTTTTGCAATTCTGTAAATTTCGTCTGGTGTTATCGGAGTTAAAAACATGGATTTGTCATTTTGTGACATATGAGAAGTGAACGGTATATCGACCAAATTAGTCAGAAGTTTTGGAATAATAGAAAGTAAATGTTCATTATACTGTTTAGCGATCAATACAAATAATAAGTAAAATTTGTGCTCTTAGAAGAAAAATTGTTTATCTCATAAACTAACCACTTTAACCTACAAGTATTATACATTTTTGAAATCAGCTCAAAGGGGAGTATCCAAATTTTACATAAAAAATATGAAAAATAATTTAAAAAAATAAAGGGGATGCTGCTAGGGGGGGGGGGTGGCTTTTCCAGTAAGTTTAAATAAGCCATAATGCTTGCCCCTTCCAACATAAATTGACGTGTTTTTGGATTTTTTCTAAATACCAGTATTACAAAAGTTATTAAAGGTGGATACTTTTATCTGAAAAGGACTGTATATTTGTATACTATGTTCCTTTGGATATATGTATTTATTATTTGGCAGTTATTTTTGAGAAATTAAAACCCATCGTATTTAAGCGTTTCGGTAGTATTGCAGGTACCATTATCAATATTAATGTCCTTAACTGACACGAAAAAACATTATTTTTTTAGCTTCTTGTTAATGATACGAAAGCTTATTAAACAATCAGTATTGAAATTTATTGATAGTATATCTTCGATTTGTAATGAAATGATGCGAAATGTAATAAAATAATAATGAATAAAATGATGCGAAATTGGTCAAAAATCCTATATTTATATAATATGCCTCTCCTCGATTCCTGCTTGCCTTCTACTCCGTCACTTTTTTTACTAAGATAGCAAAATCTTCGGCATAGATTGGTTATGTAAATGTTTTTTTTTCCACCTTTTTATCAATTTTTAACTCCTATTTATCAACACTTGGATGTGTATGCTATGTTTTCTTTAGCGTCGATTAGCAAGTTTGGGTATTGGGCAACAGCCTCATTCTAATTGTTTTTCACATTAAACTCGATGATGAAAACGGCTTCCATTTAAAATAATGAAGCCTTCATTGTGTCATAGACTACCGGTTTAACTAAGAATATAAGCTATTTAAAGCAGATAACATTATAACAAACATATTCTACTGTTTTCAGATTAAATATGACAACGGGTACAGCTGGACCTGACTTGGTCAGCTCGAGTGGCAGCTCCTTGGCAAATAATTTATTTTATTTTCTATTACTGCCAGCAGCTTTATTATTTTATGCCTACTGGAAAATATCTCGTCGTCACTTACATGAACTAGCTGACAAAATTCCTGGACCAACGGGTCTTCCGATTCTCGGATCAGCTTTAGAATTCATTGGATCATCACCCGGTATGTTTCTCCACTTATTTAAGATATTTCGACAATAAATCAAATGTCTCTTCAAATTAGGAACAAATGAGACCTTATTTGAATAGTCTATTGGTATATTGGTAACGCGCTTTATTGAATATGACAATTTCATTTTCAGCATTTTTTGAAAATACAATGGAAATTGCTGCGTCGATTCCACTGTGTATATATTTTTCCAATTCCAGTTTTCAAACTAATTTAACTTTAAAGTATTCATTTTTGATAAAAAATGTATATCGTAAAGTTCCATGTAACCGACACAAAATGCTTACTATGTTAAGGCCCCCATACACTACGGGTAAACACGACAAACTTAACCGTACGTGCAACATTGCCGCTTTTGAACACACATACACTGTCGGAAAAGAAGGTCTGCAGTTGTGTGCTTCACGATGAATCGCAAGGACACAATTGCAGTGGCGCTAGTTTTTGCTTTAAAAGAAATCATGTAGATAATGTTCGAAATGCGCAAGAGATTGGTTATTAAAAATAAATGAATATTTCTGTCAATCTATTAAAAGAGTTCAAACTGGAAAAAAGTGACTAGTGTAATTATTTGAGAATGGATGAAAAAAATTATTTAGAATTGTTAAACCGTGTCACACCTTTGATACAAAAGCAAGATACGCACCTTCGGCAGTCCATATCGAGGGTCACACAGCAGTACCTCGTGAGTAACAAAAAATGTATTGTACTTCACAAGTTATGTCAAAGTACTTAGAATCAATAATTTAGAATATGATTTTGTTCAAAGTTTTTCGTTCTAAAAAATGTAGTGCGAGATAGGTGGCGACACACATTTTAAAGCGAAATAATTAAATATCCGAATTTCATGAAAAATGTCACTTACGAGGTACTGCCGTGTAGCCCTCGATATCCTGTCATGAACGTCTTACGGCACCATTACGATATCTTGCTACAGGGCGAAATTATGAAGATATAAAATTTTCAACAGCAATATCAGCTCAAGTCTTATGACGGATAGTACCAGAAACATGTTGTTCTATGTACAGTGTTTTGAAGGAGAAGTATTCTGAAGATTTTGTTTTCCATAAACTTGGCAACGATTTATATAATTCCAAAAATTCAACAGTAAAATCTTTATTTCACATTCTTGTATCGCCCATTTTACAGAACAACTATGTTTTTTTACGACGGATTTGAATGAATACCACATACACTGACTTGCATGAATACGTTAGCCTGTACGGGTAAAATCTCAGGTCATGTCGGAGATGAAGAACGTCGGTTAACATCGTCGTGATTGGCCCATACACTAGCAATTTTGTACGTACAATTTTAACTGCTCGGTTAAGATTGTCCTGTTTACCCGTAGTGTATGGGGGCGTTTATAAGTATAAGATGGAGCTGTCACTTGATGACTTTGACGTTTCGCATAAATTTTCCAATTAAACGTCTGTGTATGTTAATAGTTATTTAACCAACAAGTGTATTAATGAGGGCCATTAAAAATCGAGATAATCTCGAGCAGAGCGAGTGCGTTAATGTTCGAGATTGTTAATTGCCTTTTTAATACTCGAGTTAGTTACAAAGCTTCTCCGTCGACTGTATAAGTTCTATTAGTTTTTCTCAATATTTAAAAAATGGAAATATTTATTTGTCATTGTCAAAAATGAATAATGTCACTAAAATGTATGTTTGGTTGCCTACACCACAGGTAATTGTCAATATAAATATAATGTATAAGATGTGCTTTGAGTTGCCTATAGAGAAATCGTTGATTAATGCAAATTATGCATTAATAGGTGTCCTTGTCCAATTTTGAGAACGTCAATAGCATATGTTAATACACGGGCGACGGAAAAGATTTTTGTTATATTTTCCTATTTTTTGGTTATTCGGTAGGCTCATAATATATTCTTGAACAAGCAATTTATAATAACCATTATTCACTCAGGGTGATCAAGATGACGACACTCGAGTGAATAATGGCCATAAATTGCGAGTTGAATACTATCTATACCTCGTCCACGACCCATGATGTGTTTATTAAATAAAAGTTGAGTGAATAATGCGAGTGTAGACACTGTAATTGGTATTATTAACAATTCCAATGTCAAAATTGATACATTTCTGGTGTCGTCAAATAATGTGAGATAGGCGATATTGTATCTGTATCGATACACCGTACCGTTACATCGTCTTAAAAATATCAATATTAGAAAATATCGTTATGAAAAGTATCAATACTAGAAATTTCGATATTTTATCGATACGATATATTCCAGAAACAAATTGTTTAAGCAAACTACGCAGTATCCCCATCTCTAGTAATCTATGTACCGGAATGTTGTGTTGTCATAGACATATGCTAATGAAATGCAAAAAACGTGAATTACCATGTTCACTCAAGTTCTGTATGGGTACCAAATACTTTTAGTTAGGAGGTAAATTACTGACTTATTATTAAGTGGTTGTGGACAAAAATAGTTGTGTGTCACACATGCAGGAAAAGCTTTGACAACCCTTATTGATCAGCTGCCATCGCTTCTGTACCTAAGCTCGCTCGTGCATCTAATAGTCTCAGGCTGCTAAAGATCATTTGCTGCCCTTGTGACACAATATACTATTTCACGAAATGTTTGGTTGATGTTAACCAATCTTTGTCAAAAGTAAATCATATCAATTTTATTATAGGTAATTACGGAAACAACACCAAAAACAAGTAATTTAAATTTTATTACAACCTTTTTTCACTATTTCAGTTTTCTTGTACATTGCAAATTCTAATTTGTGTTAAAATGTAGTAACATACAAAGTTAACAGTAATTCGCAAAAAAAGATCCTTAATACTTCTAAAGCTTTCCATAGACTCGTAAATTGTCCTATTAACCACCATTAACGTGTTTTACTTGTTATTTCTATTTTATCTTCTAAATCTGATTTAAGGTCAACTAGATTGTATTGCGTAAATAATATAATGGCTCTGGTTTAATGTTGCATTGTAATGAATAAAAACCAGAATACGGGGTCAAGAAACATGGTTTCTCTAAAAGGTAAAAATTACAATCTTCATGTGATTGTTGACAAGCTTAAAGATTTCCAAATTAGCACATTATACACTATAACATATTAACAATATATGATTATACAGTGTGGAAACCACTTGGAATAAAATTCTTTGTCATGTCATGTAAATGTACAGGGTGATTTACGCAAGTATTCCATAGTCGGTGTTGTTTTTTTAATGAAACACCCTGTATTGCCCTGGTTGCTTCCCCTGAACATTAATAAATGTAATGTACTCCACATTGGCAAGACCAATCCCAATTTATCATACAACTTAAATGGGCAGTTACTAAATACGGTTACCAGCCATGATGACCTAGGCATCTTAGTGAACTCAAATTTATCGTGGAGTGAACATGTTGTGTCCGTATGCAACCGCGCGAAATCCAGACTCTATCTGATACAAAAATCGTTCTCTAGAGTGTCACTTGAAACTTACTGTAAACTGTACAAATGTTACGTGCGTCCTATTTTAGAATATGCGGGTCCTGTGTGGTATCCTGATCTTATTCGCGACCAAGTTTTATTAGAAAACGAAAGGAGGGCTACTAGACTTGCATTCGGTCGCGTAAGGCTTTCCTATGAGGAGCGACTGACTGTGGCTAATCTCATCTCGTTTCAAGACCGTCGACTTCGGGGAGACTTGATATTATGTTATAAAATCATTAAGCACAACTTTGGTGATCTTCAATCTATCCAACACTGATCTTAGACTGAGAGGTCATCCATTTAAACTTAAGAAGAAGTCCTTTAGATCCCGAGTAAGACAGCACTTTTTACCAAACAGAGTGTTTGATGTCTGGAACAATCTTCCTGATGATGGTGTTGACGCACCATCAGTTAACGCATTTAAGAACAGGATTGATAGACTTCTATTTAATAGTTAATAGTGCGCATTGTTGCATTTATTATTTATCTGAATTTGTTTTATTTATATCTTTTTTTGCTGTATAGTTGTTGCGGTTATTCTTGAAAACTACGATTTTGTTAATTATTGTTAATTTGTCATTTATTATGTTTATAGGCGTTTAAGCACTTATTTATGTTCTCAGATCATGGGCTTCATAGGTTCTTACCTCAGCCCTTATTTCTATTGTAATAATAATGATAATAATAATATTTGCATATTTTTGAAATCCTCTTAATGAACCGATTCCAGCAAACTAAATAATGCATGGTCAATTATGAATTATACAGGATGAAATTTTTATTTTTACAGTTATTAAACACATACTTACAGAAAATACCTGATGTATTCGATTTTAATACATTAAAATAAATGGTCAGAATGTTCTCCACCTAGTTGTTGGCAATAGCACAGTCTCCTATAGAACTCCTCCTTAACTTTGCTTAAAGTTTGAGGTGAAATATTTCGTATTTCTGTAGTTATCCTGTCTTCGAGGTCTACAATGCTAGTTGGTTGTGTTGCATATACACAGAAAGAAAAAGTAGCCGCCATACAATTAAAAAATGGATTGAATCAATTATTCTGATCCATAAAACTCAGCCGATACGCAATGTGATTAAGACAATCACTTGCATGTGATTAACTAATCACCAAGTATTAATACAATCACACAAGTTATTGATTTGTTGTACCTATGTATGAAGATCAATATTGATGTCCACAGATCAGTAAACAATCATTGTAGACATCAATCCAATCGTTTTGTTTATTAACTTGAAGAACAAACTTGATCCCCTCTGTCCAGTAAATAATCATCATCAACATTAATCCAATCATTTTGTTTATAAACTTCAAGAACAAACCTGATCTCCTCTGTCCAGTAAATAATTATCATTAATCAAATATTGTTTATCAATTTGAAGAGCAAAATTGATCACCACTAGAAATTAACCTAATCGATATTGTAATTTATTTAAGCGTTATATATTTTGTACTGATTAAGATAAACAATAAGTTCGAAACGTCAAAGATAATCCTTTAATATTATAATAACGCCTTGCAAATGGGAGAATTACATTACAGTTATAGTAGTATTAAACTATTATCTTTGATATCTACTATTTAAATTATTTTCGCAAAATAGAAAAATTAAGATACGAAAAAAAGGCTTAAATGATATAGTTATTACTAGAACTGGAGTCACCTATTCTAAAATTCGTCCGATCATTCGTCCTTTGCTCCTTGAAAAAATAAAGAATGTAGTATGGCTCATAAAACAGCCGTTGACTCTGCATTTCGTTTTTAAGAGTAGCTTTAGATTTAAAAAATATAGAGGTGGAAATCCGTTTTACTGAAAAAGTTACTAGATCTGTATATTATTATAATTCTAAAAATCCAATCCCACCATAATTTAAAAAAAAAACTTGGATTCACATGTACAATTTTCATAGATTGTGGTAAATAAAAAACTCTATTGCTTGAGGTATTTATGCTGGTTTTGGATTGAAAAACGAATTTACTATTTATTTCTTATTGTTAAAATTTTATCCTAAAATTGAAATATTATTTTAGATATCTTCAAGCGAATTTATTCAAAAGCCAATCTTTATGGAAAGGTCGTTAAAATATGGGCTGGTCCCAAACTTCTCATTTTCCTGATTGACCCTAGAGATGTAGAAATTATCCTTAGCAGCCACGTGCACATTGACAAAGCAAGCGAATACAGATTCTTCAAACCTTGGTTGGGAGATGGTCTACTTATTTCCACCGGTCAAAAATGGAGAGCACACAGAAAACTTATTGCTCCCACTTTCCATTTGAACGTACTGAAATCTTTCATAGACTTGTTTAATGCTAATTCCAGGGAAGTCGTACAGAAGTTGAAGAAGGAAATTGGAAAGGAATTCGATTGTCACGATTACATGTCTGAAGCTACAGTAGAAATTCTTTTGGAAACAGCAATGGGCGTCAGCAAAAAAACCCAAGACCAAAGCGGTTACGACTATGCTTTAGCCGTCATGAAAATGTGTGATATTTTACACATTCGTCATACTAAAATCTGGCTAAGACCTGATTTTCTTTTCAATTTAACAAAACACGCTATAAACCAAAAAGGACTCATTAACACCATCCATAGCTTGACCAGAAAAGTGATCAAGAAGAAGAGAGCTGATTTCGAACAAGGTAAAATATAAATTGATTCAAAATTCTTGACTTTATGAATGTAACAATTTAATATTTTTCATTTTGTAGGTATTCGTGGATCAACTGCTGAAGTACCCGAAGATGCCAAGACCCAAAAATTCGAAAATAATGTCTCTTCAAAAACCGTTGTTGAAGGTTTGTCATACGGCCAATCGGCTGGTCTCAAGGACGATTTGGATGTGGATGAAGATGTGGGTGAAAAAAAGAGAATGGCTTTCTTGGACTTGTTGATTGAAGCTTCCCAAAACGGTGTTGTGATTAATGATGAAGAAATCAAAGAACAAGTTGATACTATTATGTTCGAAGGCCACGATACCACTGCTGCTGGAAGTAGCTTCTTCTTGTCAATGATGGGTCTTCACCCAGAAATCCAGGATAAAGTTGTGCAAGAAATCAATGAAATATTTGGAGATTCTGACAGGCCAGCTACTTTTGCGGATACTTTGGAAATGAAATATCTGGAAAGGTGTTTAATGGAAACTCTCCGCTTATACCCACCAGTACCAATTATCGCCAGACAACTCAGACAAGATGTAAAACTAGGTAATACGTTATTTCCTATAATAATATTTTTCTTATTAAATAATGTAAATGTAATGTGAATGTAAATATTTAACATCCCATTATTTTTTCAGCTTCTGGAGATTACACTCTGCCAACTGGTGCTACTATTATCATTGGTACCTACAGAATCCATCGTGACCCCGACACCTATCCCAATCCAGATAAATTCGACCCCGATAATTTCTTGCCTGAACGCAGTGCCAACAGACATTATTATTCATTTATTCCCTTCTCAGCTGGACCAAGAAGCTGTGTCGGTAAGTTAAAATTACAACTTTAATTATATTGAGCGATCAAATCGTATGATAACAAAAAATGAATTTACAGGTCGTAAATATGCTATGCTGAAGCTGAAAATTCTTCTTTCAACCATCTTAAGAAACTACGTTATCAAATCCGACATCGCCGAAAAAGATTTCCAACTCCAAGCCGATATTATCCTCAAGCGAGCCGAAGGATTCAAAATCAAATTAGAACCAAGAAAACGTCAACTTAAAGCTTAACTTTTCCATATTTTTTAATCGGTTTAGTGATTATTATTTATACTAGTTGTTAGTTAAGTTACCTTTGTGTTGTGTAATATACTTAGATGCAATTATGAAGAGAGTTCATAACTGAAATTGTGTTCTTTTATTCCTTTGATATACAGAGTGCGGCACCGAAAACCAAACAGATCGCATATCTTGAAGACAAATTTTTTATCTTTATTTCAAAAGGGACATCTAGAGGTTATATCCTCAACTATCCTACATCCCTCCCCTCTGTCACCAATAAAATTTTTCATTTAATTACTGACTAACCACTGTAGCAAAATGTGGAGGAGCTTCGTCCTGTTGAAATATTAGGTGATTTTCAAGGTTAAATTACAGTTCAATTACCTAGTAAACAAATGGACCAACAATAAGATCGCCAAATATTTTAGTCCAAACGTTTGACTTTCCTGGTGATTGAGTATGCGTTTCATGAAATACTCTTGGATTGGAATCTGACCAGTATCGACAGTTATGTCGATTGACAGTTCCGTTAACATAAAAACTGCATTCATCCGAAAAACACATGTTATAAAGAGAATGTGGATCTTGTATAGCATGATTTCACAAAATTGCAAATGGCGATCAAAATCGTCTTCGTTAAGTTCCAGAACTAAATGAATTTCATAGGCATGGAATTTGCTGGCTTTCAACATTCGCCCGACGCTACGTTGACTTATTCCAGACAATTTCGCAAGCTTTCTTAGTTGGATCTGAAGCAAATAGTCCTAAAACGGCAAACAAAAATATACTTAAATTGAAAAGATAAAAATTTCTCTACCTTTATCATTTTATTCTAAATACTCATTTGTAGCATTATCACAATAATGTCCAACGTAAATTGTACAGCTTTATGATCCCTACCTTTTTGCAAGTGCAAGTTCTGGAGCACTCTGATTTCTATTTGCAAAATGATAATTTTATAATGAAATCAGATGTTTTTCGGGGGGTCTAGCTGATCGTTCTTTTCCACCTATCCCTATACCCTTGCTTATAATTTATTTCCCAATCTTAAAAATGCAATCTCATCTGGAATTTATGTCATAACCACTTGTTCTTGATATTATATTTCAACTTTTTGCTTAAATATCGCCTGGACCGTTGAGTTACTACTATTTTATTCTCAGAAAGCTCTAGCAAATTGTATTCTACTCTGTATTGTATTCTATTCTATTCTGACAACATTGTCAGAAATAATGTACTTTACGTCCACACAAAATTTCATTAGGTTCTCTTTTGCTGGGAAGCAAATATTTAGGATTTTATGATTTCCCATGTTAAAATCCTATGGTCCTAAGGTCGAGTCACCACCCGGTATATGATAATCGCAAGTATAATTGTTGCATTTAATTTTCAATTATATCGTGTACTGCACAGGAAGTATGCTCGACATAAAGTTTAAGCTTATGTTTAAATTTTCTAGGGTTTGGCTCACATTTTAGTGCTTCTGGCAGATCGCTGAAGAGTTTTGTGCCTAGAAAACGGTAGCTCCTTTGACCGACTGACTAGTGCATGACTGGTACCTATTTGAATACTTCTTTTGTGGTCTTATAGTTATGGCTGTAGGTGATCAATTCATGTTTGTGTTTATATTGAACTGTAGTTATATTTATGAAAAATGGTTGCCTTGGGTCGATTATTGCAGTTTCCGAGTAGAGGAGGTTGCTAGGATAGTCGTATGATTTTTGCAGAATACATCTAAAAATCGTCTTTGAATGATTTTTAGGGAATGTAGATGTGTTTTAGAGACTCCTCCCCAACCAATTATGCCGTATGTCAAGTGTGTTTCTACCAAACTTTTGTACAAAATTATTTTCTGTTCATGGTTGAGTATGCCTATTATCTTTTTGAATTTGTACAGAATGCATTGTAGTTTTTTCACGAGATGCAGTACATGCTAGTCCCATCTTAGATGCTTATCTAGAACTATGCCAAGGTATTTTATTTTTTCGACGAATTTTTTTTTGTTTAGGTTCTCAATTATAGCGCTCCAAACATTTTTCAATATGGTTTTTGCGTAATATTTAATTAATGGTCAATAATAAATTAAAAATAACTGAATTATAGAGCATGAAATTTTCTATAAATTTTATTGGAAACTTTTTCCCGTAGCATTTATAGTTTAGGAGCTGCAGCTTGGTAAAACTTGCTCCTCGTACATTATCAGTGGCAAAATATTGCTCGTTGTATACGAAAACCATTTCATAACGCATAAAATGGCATAAAGTATTCGAAAAAATGTCAATACAGCTGTGTACCGAATTAATTAAAATTATAAATAATGTGGAGAGCAACTAATAATTCATCGATCTTCATTGTTGCTTAAAACGGTATCATCATATAAAAGATTGCCAATGTAGCAAAAAACAATAGTACGCTACATCGTAAGAATTGTTATTGTTATTCTCAATATTATCATTATTATTATTATTATTAATAAACGTTATGCTTGTTGCTTGTATCACCAGTATGTTATCTCGTGACGTCACACTGCCGAGCTCCCTGTGACCTACAACGTCGTTCGGATGACTATATCATCCGGCGGCCAGTGCTGTGCTGCGATCGAACCAAAGTGCAAGTGGTGAATTTGCGAATAAAATTATTTATTACAGCTTATATTTTTACGGCTTTTCGGTATTATTTTGATAGTTTATAAGCATTTTTTTGCAATGGATACCATTAAAAAGAAGAAATCGGGTAATGTGTGTAGTTCGTGGATGTAACAATAAATATATAATTGTGATGAAAAATTTTACCGTTTTCCAAAGGATTCAGGAAGGTGAGAAACTGTTTGTATTTCCATACGAAATGTATAATACTTTATTATTTGATCTTCATATTACATTTATGAGCCTTAGTTCCATGCATTGATTTAATTTGTTGTTTTTGTTTCAGAGCTAAAGTTTGGCTCGAAGCATGCGATAGGCCCGACTTAATACCAAAAATAGAAACTCTATACAATAGTAGTCATCGTTTATGTGGTGCTCATTTTGAACCAGATATGATTATGCAACATCATCAAAGAAGACTTCTTTTAAAAAAGGCTATTCCAATTCCATACATGCAGCGTATGTGAGACGTATTCACAAGCGTATCAGAATTTAGACGATTCGTCTTTATACAGTTACCTTAGAGCTTATGAAAATACGAATAAGTATACTTTTGGAAACTTGAATATGCCTCATGAAAATTTTGTACAATACATCTCATTATTAGAAACATTATTCCAAATGAATTTTGAGAAAGTTGCTACGGCATATAATATTGTTGAATCACTTATAAATATTAGTCAAACAACAGAGTTTGTACATCCTTGTGTTGATTTTCCAATAAAATATTTAATAAAACTTCTCTTCACGCTACGACTATATTAGACATTAAAATTTGTCAATTAAAATTTCAAAAATCATAATCAGATGAAAATTGTAATATGGAAAAACCAATAAATATTTTGTATAAGACTATTGTTTTATTAACTCATCAGTGTACTGTTCTACAATATTTAAGAAAAAACATTTAACACGTTCAAGTCATTTTAAAACTTATGCACCTACGACTATGGTAAAATGAATCGTAAAACGATCCGTTCAAGGTTATTAAAAGCTCTGGCAATTTATGAATGAAATTTATGAGAGATACACTTACTACTGGTTGGTTTATATACTGTGCTTGTATTATGCTATTTTATATTGTACAGTATTATTTTGTATGGTGTATTATATTATTTTGTAATATTAAATTTTTTTTTTAATAGAAGGATATGGAGGTTGGTATTCAATTTTAATTTTTTAATTTTTTTAATTTAACGAGAATCTGAGTTTTTCCCGTTCCAATTGTTGCAAATTTTGTAAAATACTGTGTAGGTATATTCGTTTGCACTTTATTTTCTCTGTCTAAAATTGTTGTCGAAATCACTAAAAAAAAAATAGTTATTTATGTAACTAGTGTGTAAGTGTAAGTAGTGTGTAAGTAGCCTTTTTTTTGACGAATGTGAATATCACATGAGCAGTGCGTAAAGTAAGTTAAATTTTTCTTTAGAAGAATCTTTAACGCTATTATTAATTTCTAATAAGATATATTTTTTCGTAAATACTCATGGATTTTTGGGGCAGTAAATCATTCGCAGCATTCTGTGCCACATCTAATATATTTGGTTGTGTATTTGCCAAGTAATCTGAGAGATCGTCAGAGGAATCCATCTTTATTTTTATAATAATCTAAAATAACATCATAGTTTTCTAAAAATATTCAATTCTTAAATATAAAACACAATTGCTTACCCTAGGTATAGTCGGAAGATCTCAATTTAAATTTTAAAGGTCAGATTCAATTCACAAAGAAATGTCAGTCACTCACCGCCAACTTATGCCTATTTACCGTATTATTTCCAGTACTCAATAATTATTAAACAATAATTATTAGGTTACTTCACCGAATTCTATAGGTTTCTATCTCCAATTTATGAAAAAAACTTAGATTTAATATCCGTATATTATACCTATATTTTTATAAGACTAGATATCTATAACTACATACATATTGGAATTTTTTCTTTACGCACTAGTGCTATCTCCAATTTATGAAAAAAACTTAGATTTAATATCCGTATATTATACCTATATTTTTATAAGACTAGATATCTATAACTACATACATATTGGAATTTTTTCTTTACGCACTAGTGCGTAAAGTAAAACTCTTTACGCACTAGTGCGTAAAATAAAGTTTTACGCACTCGAAAATGTGTCTAAAGTACGTACTTTACACACGGTAGTAGAAAAAAGAATTTTACGAATGTTACTTCAAAAAAACGGACATTTGTTATAAAATAAAAAGTGGCATTATTTTACGGGGCGAGTCTAATTTTTTTCGATGTCGAAGGAAGACACTCGTCGCCTTGTGAATGTCTCTACTGCCTCCGAACGAGAGAAAACTAGACGCAACATAATATATTGAAAAGAACAGAATTAATTATCACACACAATTGGAAAATATATACAATTTCCTTCAGCCCTGTGACCGGTACGTTTAACGCTAAGTCACAAACAGGGGAGGGAACGACCCTAGCGCATGATGAATATACAGCATTATAATCTCATTTACAGCGTAATAGCTCCTCAACTATAAATACTACGGGCAAGTTTTAATGAGATTTATAGAAAATTTCATGCTCTACAATTAAGTTACCACCATTTTTTATTTATCATTGACCATTAACTAAATATTTAGCAAAAACCCCATTGAAAAAAGTTTGGAGCGCTATAATTGTAAACCTATGAGTTATACAAAAAAAAGTTCCGGATAAAAAAGGTGGCAAATATTATTATCTCCAATAATGATCTTCACAATTTTTGTCGAACGATACGCGGTTCGCGAGATATTTAATAAAACGTGTTTTTCGAAATTGCGGCTGAAGTGAAGCCTCCCCCATGACGCCAACTTGGATTTACATTCAGGGGACACCCCTGAGTATATTCAAAGAAAAAAATACCTGTTTCCGTACATTTTTTTCAGAACCCACTTTTTTGCCTGGGGCTCTTGGACTATCATAGCTACTGAAAGGTAAGTAGTACGTTTTATCGCTATTGATTGATAGTAATCTATAGTCGAACCATTCATTCACTTTTCTCAGGCCGTTTGAGATTGAACCAGTCATCGTCCTCGCAGAACATCATCTGCAAAACTGATAACTTTTGAGTGGATATTCAATAAGAAGAGATTGTTGAGGTAAATATTGAATAATATTGGTCCAAGGACCGTTCCTTGGGATACACTACATAAAATAATTTCTTCATCACTCACACCGTCATCAATTTTCACTCTTTGCCGCCTATATAGTAGATAGCTACTGAAAAGTTTATGTGGTATGCCTCTTATCCCCATATCTTCTAGAGGTTTGAGTATTATCGAGTGGTCCATGGTATCAAAGACTTTTCTCAAGTCTATGAAGACACCAATTGATGGTTTAGTTTAGACTCATCTAAACACTGATTTATATTTGTGTCAATATTTTTACCGTCTCTTGGGTAGACATATTTTCTCTAAATCCATACTGAGATCTTGATATTAGATTGTACTTTTCGAGGAATTTATTCAACCTCTTCTGAATAACTTTCTCTAATACTTTAGCTAGGCATGTAATCAAGGTAATAGGTCTATATTAGTCTTTATTATACTTTTATGAATTGGTGTCACCACAGCCGTTTTCAATGCTGTGGGGAAATATCCCTGTTCCAGTGATTTATTGACGATAAATTGGTTTTGTTATACAGTTAGAAATAAGTTTGAGGGTCTCTGCTTTGACATTATCAATGCCAGGGGCTTTTTTGTTCTTCAGGTGTGATATTATTTCTATCAATTCATTTTCGGTTGCAGGAAATAAAAAAATTGAGTGGTCACATAAACTTCTCCTTTCCATCTAATCCAGATTTCTGTTTATATTTTCACCTATTTTTTCACCTACGAGAGTACACACTTATAAAGTACGCATGCGGGCTATATCATAATTTGCAGCAATTTCGAGAGAGCTCACATGCGTACTTTATTAAGTGTGTACTCTCGTAGGAGCTCTCACTGTTAGTGAATAGACCCCCTGATATAAAGTATTCGTTTAAATTGTTTGCTATTTCGATACTCTCACTGATTTGTTCATTATAGTTTGTTGTGATTGATTTTATTGGTGAAGGTTCTTCGTTAGTCAGTACTTCATTTACAGTTTGCCACAGTTTTTTAGAGTCGTTTCTTCCTGCTTCCAGACGTTCTCTATAGTATGAACTAAAACATTTTAAACTTCCTTATCAGTACTCAAGGAGAATGAATCTAATTTAGTTATAATGAAGTCCCGTAGACAGGGTGTCCCACGACGATTAAGACAAGTAATATATCAGAATTGGGCAGTAGTAGATAATTATAATTTTGGGGGTGTGAATTAAAGCAAATGTTGCATCTTTTTTGTTATTGTGTTACCCAATGAGGTATTTGTTTTTGGTCACGTGACGTCGCATTCAAAATTATTAATGGGACAACCTGTATATTTGTGTTTTTGTGTGCTCCTCCCGATAAAACAATTCCAACTAACTAGCACACTTGGGGTCTAAAGTGATTAATTCAAGAGCTACAGGTACTCAATTAAAGGATTGTACATTCATAATTGAATCCCCTGTAACTTTCGGCAATCTTACATTCGTACGTAGTGATTGAGACAAACCAATATTGTCTTATTGGCATGTTTGTCATAATCATGGCAAACTTGACAATAGGCAGTCTTTTTTATAAGATTTGCCATGCTACTTTTTAATCGATATTTAATAGGTTAACAAGTTTTTGTGGAAAAAACACAATTTTATGTAATTTTACTCCATGATATACATGTCGTTCCATTATTAACCTTCAAGTTATATTGGAAATTATAATATTGGTTTGTCCTAATCATTACGTACGAATGTAGGATTGCCAAAAATTACAAGGAATTCAATAATGAACTTTTTAACTCACAATCCTTCAAGTACCTGTAGCTCTTGAATTAATCACTTTAGACACCAATTGTGCTAGTTAGTTGGAATTGTTTTATCGGGAGGAACACATAAAGGCACAAATATACAGGCTGTCCCATTAATAATTTTGAATGCGACGTCACGTGACCAAAAACAAATAACTCATTGGGTAACACAATAACAAGAGCAACATTTGCTCTAATTCACACCCCCAAAATTAAAATTATCCACTACTGCCGAATTCTGATATATTACTTGTCTTATGGATATGGATTGAAATCGAGTTTAATCACAAAAAGGTAGCCATTAGTTCGCTTTATTCACCTCATGTCCGTGAATCTCAATTGTTCATTGATGAGCTAGAAAATGTAGTAAGTGAGATTATTCACAAGTACGAATATTTAATGTGTTTAGGCGATCTCAATATAGACAATCTAGATCCAGAAAGTATAGAATGTAAGCATCTACAAAAATTCTTAGATCCTTTTGATCTAAGACAAATAATAAATGAACCAACTAGATGTAGTGCAACTGGTACGTCGCTACTTGACTTAATAATATGCTCAAATCATTCAGATGTTAGACAACCTTCAGTGCATTAACTTTTTTCTGATCACTGTTTGGTGTCCTGTTCTCTCTATTCAGAAAAATCAATGATTCAACCTTTCTTATATAGGTATAGAGATTTCCGTTCTCTTAGTAATGATGAATTGATACATGAAATAATTAGTAGTCATTTGAACCAAGTCTATTATGCTCAGACTATAGATGATAAAGTATCAATATTTAATAATGAGTTGAGAAATATTTTTGACAAACTTGCCCCTATCAAAACAGTTAAAATAAAAAAAAAGAAAGCTCCTTGGCTAACGGATAATATCCGGTTAATGATGTCTATGAGAGATATAGTAGTTTACCTAACTTGGTAAACTGGTAAACTTGGATATACAAAATACATATTTTGAATATTCAAATGTCAGTATATTCCTCAAATGTCAATAAATTTACTTTCCGCACTAGTGCGGAAAAGTGACTCTTTCCGCACGCTTTTCAGTGCGGAAAAGATTCACTTTCCGCACATTAGTAGAAAAAAGCTTTAAATAAATATAAGAAAACAAAATTGTTAAGCCATTGGAATTATTACAAAGAACTAAGAAATTATACGAATGGAGCTATAGCCAGAGAAAAAAAGCCTACTTGGAGTTTCGTGTACGTCGCGGGGAAAGTAGAAAACTATGGAAGGTCTTGAAAGAATTGAATATTTACAGTAAAAATATTAATACGTTAATACCAGATAAATTGCAGGACCTAAATAGTATTAATGAATTTTTTGTTGATTCTTCTAAAAGTGAATTTATCGTTGATCCTAATTTAATATCATACTACAATGAAAGTATTGAAAATACTAACAATTACAAGATTGCTCAAACATGCGACTCCGAAGTATACGAGATGTTATTGTCAATTAAATCTAAAGCCACAGGTGTCGATCAACTTAGCATCGATATGCTACTATATTGCTGTCCTGACATTTTACCGTTTTTGACACACATATTCAATTTTGTATAAAAAAGGTGTGTATCCTGCTATCTGGAAACGTGTACATGTTTTACCATTGCCCAAAAATAATAATCCGGCTAGTCTCAGAGACTTGCGCCCTATAAGTATTTTATGTTGTGTATCAAAAGTAATTGAGAAAATTGTAAATAAACAACTTATTCAGTTCCTAGATTGTAATAATATTTTACCAGCTCAACAGTCCGGATTCAGACAATTACATAGTTGCACAACAGCTCTCTTAAAAGTAACCGATGATATCCATGCATCTTTGGACGCTAATAAATTGGTTTTGCTAGATTATTCCAAAGCCTTTGATCGTATAAATCATGAGTTATTGTTTTCCTCGTTAAATTTTATTGGTTTGGATACAAGTGCAGTTACCTACTGCAATAGGTCTTCTGCATTTTTAAAAATTAATTCTGGAGTGCCTCAAGGCTCTATACTTGGGCCAGTTCTCTTTATAATTTATACACATCTATTTTATAAGAAATTGCAACACTGCTCGTCTCATTTTTATGCGGATGATGCACAGTTGTATTATTCTTTCAAGGAAGAAGATGTGGTTTTGTCGTGTCAGCATGTAAATGAAGATTTAAAGTCACTAATAGCTATATCCAATAAATTTTGTCTATCACTGAATAGTGCTAAATCAGTTGCACTTTTATTTGGAAAGCCCATGGCCAGGAAGAGGTGCTTAAGATTAATGAACTTAAAAATTGATGATAATATCATTAATATAGACGATAGTGCAAAAAATTTAGGATTGATCATTGACTCTGATTTACGCTATTCGTCCCATATGTAACTTTAATCGTTCGTCGCGCCTTTGACAATCTCAAATTAATATACAGCAGCCGGACAATGCTTACGAAAAAAACAAAAATGATATTATGTGAATCACTCGTATTATCACAGTTAAATTACGGCGATGCGGTTTTTGGGCCTAGATTATTAAAAAGAGGCGTACTAAGGTTACAGCGTATTCAAAACTGTTGCATCAGGTTTATATGTGGATTAAGAAGGAAAGCACCCACTTCATCATATTATAAAGAACTGCAGTGGCTTACTTTGGAAGAACGTCGCAAGGTACGTGAATGTGTATTGTACTATAAAATTTTACATACACAAAAACCTCCGTACTTGTACAATAAACTTAGATTTAGAACCGATGTACACAATCTAAACCTGAGACAAGTTGGTCGCTTAACGATGCCTAAACATTCAACCGCCTTATTTGAGGGCTGCTTTTCATTCAATGTAGTTAGGATTTGGAACTGGATACCCGATTATTTAAAAGTACTCACATTGAATAGATTTAAACGTGAAATTAGAAGTAATTTGCTCAATGGTAGCTTAAAAGCGTAATGGAAGATGGATACCTATTGTAATATTTTAATTGGGTGTTGTATTTCTTATTTTTTT
>CAJUYI010000172.1:140127-168299 GCA_910591695.1 Galerucella pusilla
AACGTCAGAATCATTGTATCAAGAAATAATCTTGACAAATACAACTCGAAAATTTCTATAATCATTAACACACCTGTTGTATTATTATCGAAAATTGCCCTGTAGAATCCAAAAATTTCCCGCTAGCTATCGAAAATTCCCATGCAGGTCCGTAACTACAATAACGAGTGTAACAATCGAGCACTTGTCATTTTAACATACCCATGTCAAATTTTAAAATTCCTAGAAATGTCGCGATTTGGACAATATTCTTCAAGTACCATCCAAGAAAAAATTACCGAAAGTAAACCCAAAAATCGAGAAATATTCTACCGAATTACACTCATGCATCAAAATAAACCTGATAATTTTAATGCACTTGTGTAATTACTTCCGAAAATGGACTACAATTTATGTTTTTCCTTCAAATTGCTATACCAACTCCGTTTTACTTTAAAGTGTATTTCAATATCCGAAGTAGTTGTTTCTTCTTAGTTGAACGGTCACACAATATTTTTCAAAACTTTATAAATCGTTAAAATAATTTTAATTATTCTTCGATATTTATTCAAGATTAAGTTGAAATTTGCAAGATTCCTTCCAGTTCTATCAATCACATTCGTTTACAGATAGTATTTCAGATTCTACTCAAGTTACAGCTTATAGTTGTAACAGACCAAGTAGGAGTGGGAAAACTAATTTAATAACAAATCTCATTCAACTAACATTCTAAATGTACATAAAAAGTTATTCGAAGATTCAAGCAGAAAAAAGAAAAGAAACTTACGCAGACTACAAATAAAGAAGTAAAATCACCATCGTAGGAGATGACTTAGGAGCACAGTTAAGTTTGATAAACACATTTGGAATGAAATTCAGTGGCGGCTCGTTGAGTTTGGCAAACAAAATTGAAGACCAGATATTATAATACCACACAAAGTAACAGTAGTCACTTGTTTATTTACTATTTATGTAAAATGTCAAAAATAAGCGTTAAGCAGTAGAAAGACTAGTTTAGATAGTTATTTACCGTATTTTCCGTAGGTACTCGACTAGTAACTTCAGAATAATTCAGTGAATAACTATTATTCACAAGATTCGTATTCTCGAATTTTTATTAATTTGGATTGATGTGTTCGGGGATACTTAATACGCTCTAACTTTTGAATTTTTAGTGTAAATTTTTTGAAGGATTCTTATTGCTGCCGTTTTGGTAGAAAGCTGGTGGAGTCCAATTTAATATTAACTGCACACCTCATCCCGTTAATTTTTTGTCGAATTACACTCCCAAATGAATTAAAACATTACATTACATTTAAATGAATACTATAATATAGTTACAAACTTTAGCTAAGTTTTAAACAAAAATACTCAAATAAAAATACCTGAATATCGGGGTGTCTAGATAGTGAGTATAATAGGAATGATATAGTAGTAGAAATGGTATCGAATCCCTGGAACAAAAAATATATATAAATATACTCTAATATCAATACATAAGCAGGTTGAACCAAAATAAAAAAAATTATTCTGCCCATACTGTGGCATCGAGGGCATTGGAACAGCTGATTGACAATCCACAGAGGGTCCATCAACTCTATTTATTTGTCCAAAACCCATACTCGTGGATAATAAATCTGAAGAGGTATAGGACTGGGTCAAACGTAAATGAAGAGGGAGGTGTAATGAAGTCCCTCTTATTTACCAAGGAAAATATTCATTGAAGACTGTCGGAGTACGGAGCTGAAGCACTACTCAAGATTAGTAGGCATCAAATCCAACCAATAACGGGTCTTCTCACTGGTCACATTCCAATGAGAGGGACCCCTCACAAAATGGAGCTATACATTGCAGAACGGCAGTGTGGTAAAGAGACAGGAACTGCTAAAAATATATACCTAGTCAGAATGCGAAGTACTATGCTCCAAAAGAAAGGCGATATTTGGACTGCTTAGCTCCCGAAGATTACAATAGCCAACCGGTGAACAAGAGTCACACAATGGGTGTTGTGAAGACAGAAAATGCTGAGGTGTAGCTGACGATAGGACCATCATGCGAAAAAAAAGTGCACATTATTTATTTATAAACGAGAATGACGGTTCGAGAGAATCAAGTGTAGCATAAAAAACATACCCAAGCAAAAAACTGTCATGTATTGTTGTCGTTCTCTAGAAGAATATCGATTATGTTATTTTTCTAAGAACCTTCTCGTATCTTAATCTGTATAAGCTCATTGTTCTCTAATCCTTACGCTGTATGTTTCAGGTGGCAAATTGGCACCTCCAAAAATTTTTTTTCTGCATAACGGTCAGGTAAGATGTGAATTACATTTTCGATCTCGATGTCTATGCCACAGTGTATACAGCTGAGATCACGTTATAAAGCTAAATTTTATGCAGGTGGCCTTTAATCTTGGTAGACCCGTTAGATTTGACTGCGACACTGCGACCTTCTCAGATTTATTATAGCCTTCTGAATCTAGGTTAGATTCTTCATCCCGACTCTTTGTTAACCTTACAATGTTAGCGAATGTACTCCAATGAACTGTTTCGCTTGTCTCTGTTCACAATTCTAGAAATTTCTCCCTGAGGATGTTTTAGTCCACTTGAGTCTTGCCAGTAAATCTACCAACAACTAGAACCAAGGAGAAGTTTAGTTGGATTTCTTACAGATGCTCCCAACTACGTTAGTGAATCGATCAATTGAATATCATATACATGATTGAAATCGAATCTCGAGCTACAGTTTCACTACTGTTTTGAATATAAACTTTTAGAAAAAAATGTATCAAAGGAATGTTCCATTCCTATTGCATTTTAAGAAGATTGTAAATATCTTACATGTCCTCTCTTCGTCACAAATATTTTTTGATTAAATTAGCGCTAAATACGTTGTTGACTGTACCCTCAATTAGTCCATTCAAATTGGTCACCATGTTTATTAGTCACGTCAAATGAATTTGTTAATAAATACTACGCGCCTTAATAGGAAGATTAGCCAATTGTCCTAAATTTAACTTCAAGATCCTGTGGAATTAAAATTAAAAGACACATTTGCCAAAAAATAATATTACAAAACGAACGTTTCACAGTTAGTTAGTTTTTTTAAAATGAAAATAAGGTGTGTCTTATTAATTGCTGTTCATATAACTTTCGCTAAAAGTTTTGAAGAAACTTCCAATGGGAATGGAAAGAATTACTTTTTCAAAATGAAGCAAAACAGTAGTGATTTCATTATATCCAGTAGAATTCCAAATTTAGGCCCTAAAGAACTCGTATATCCAGTTATACAAAAAAAATTAACCAATGTCACTGCTGCAAATCAAGAGAGTGTCAAAAATCTTACGAAATATATTTCAGATGAAATAGATGCTGAGGAAACTACAACTAAAAAAGCTATTATAACAAGTAGAATACCGCATTTGGGTCCAAAACAACTGGAATATCCCGTCATACAGAAAAAAAACACCTACCAAACAACTGTTACAGAAGATCCACAAAATGTAACAGACGATTATGAAGATAATCTTAACGAAAACGTTTCTGGTAAGACAGTAGATAATGCTACAACAAATATTCTGAAAGAAAAAGGTGAAAAAAGTGTTCAAGAACATATTATTATGCCAGAAGAAATTGTTACTGGAAGAAGAATGACTAAAAAAAATGCTTTGTTTGATCACTTAGGTTGGGTAAGTTTTTTTTGGGACTTTTTATTTTCAACAAAGTTAAAATGTTAATGAGTTTTTGAGCCTTTGAAGTAACATACATACGATAAAATATCAAATTCGGCAACAGAAATATAACATGAATTTGATATATTCCATGTTTCAAGATATCAGACACTTTCTTAAGGTCATTTTAGATCAGACAATTTCTTGTGCAATATTGGGTTCAAGTTTTGGAACAATTCAAATTGTAAAGGTCATTTTAGATTAGACAATTTCTTGTGCAATATTTAGTTCAAGTTTTGGAACAATATTTGGAATAGATTCCTTGTGTGAATTATTGGTCAACTGTTTTTAGCTATTTTAGACTATTCCAATTTATTGAACAATATTTAGATCAAGATTCTGCGCAGTGATCTGATTTGATGATGAAATAAATATAAACTTCTCAAATTCAAATATGTCGTTAGTGATGGAGCCGGAAAATTTGAAATATTTATTAATTTTCACGGCTTATGTCTCTTAGCGAATATTAACTTTGAAGCAGGAGAGAATGAGATTTCGCAAAATAAGTGGTTAATGAAACGGTCCAATGACGCCTAACTTCGCCACCACAGATTCTACGGCTAAGCTTCTTAAGTATTTGCTATGATAATCTTTGTGTTTTACATTGTACAAACAAGCATGTGTTGAGATTTCCTCAATTAACATTTCAATCTCTAGTTTATTCCAAGACATATTTTTCAACCACTTTAATACATAACCACAAAATATCAAGATTAATGACATTCATACGGCATTTTCATAGAACATTTCCATCGTGAAATACAATAAATAAAATGAAAAACATTATTGTGGTTTGATTCCGAAAAAAATAAAAGAAAATAGAATAAGTAATGCCACAAGGAACGTACAGAAGGTAGATAGATTGAATTATTAATTGAGTAAATCTCAAAACATGCTTGTTTGTACAATGTAAAACACAAATATCACCATAACAAATACCTAAGAAGTTTAGCCGTAGAATCTGTAGTGGCAAAGTTAGGCACCATTAGACCGTTTCATCAACCACTTATTTTGCCAAATTTTGCGATGTCTCCTTCTCCTCTGTTTTCAAGTTAATATTTCCCTACATATTTCAAATTTTCCGGTTCCATAACTTGAAAATGTTATATTTATTTTATCATCAAATCAAATCACTGCGCAGAATCTTGAATTAAATATTCATCAATGAATTGGAATAGTCTTAAATAGCTTAAAACAGTTGGCCAATATTTCACACAAGAAATCTATTCCAAATATTGTTCCAAAACTAAATATTGCACGAAAAATTGTCTGATCTAAAATGACTTTTATGGAAGGTATACATTTATATGACATTTAAAATACAATACAAAGGCGCGTTCACACCAAGCCGCTGTTTGCCAATTGCCAATTTGCCAATTCGCTGGAGTGTCGGTCTCCCTCAAAGGAAGCAAATGAGAACGGAGAGTGGGGACGTGCCAACCACTGGCCTCTTGATGCTTCAACTGAGATTACTGTCTGCCAGTTAGCATATGCTTCCAAATGAAGTTATTAATTTGATAAATATACCGGGACTAAACTAAATAAATGCCAACACATATGTAGATGTTTTTAGAGTTTTCAAAGTCTGCTCATTTTTCCAATTTCGAATGGAGTGGAGCTGGGAATTTATTCAATCAAGTGTTTTCATCAGAGCTCCTCTTCTTCTCGGCCTTGTCTGTTTCTACCAAGATTGGATTGGAGCTGACACTGCAATTGGGTTCCAGCCACCAAAAGGCTTTCAGCTCCTCTCTGAGCTAGCTCATCTGATATTTCATTTTATTTTATTTCTGTGGAGCCCACAGTAAGGTATAAGGATGTTGTTATCGACTTCTTCACTGAGTTTTCCTAGCAATTCCCATACTATTTAAGAAATATATGCTTTAACGGCTTCTTGACTATCCGATTTGATGATAATTCTATGCCTTCAATATAGTTTATCAATATTGAACTGATCACACTGTACAAAATATACAAGAGCCCAATAAACATGACATTTGCTAGGTAATGCTAAAAAATTGAAGCTAGTCAAAACACGTCGAAATTGAGATTTGCACCGTTGCCATGTATATTTTTCGATTAACATCATATTAACTAGTAGTTACTTAAGTACTGACTATGAATACGACACCTTTAGTAACGTGCTAGAGGCTACTTGTTAGTGGTATAGTATTTATCAGCTACTAACCCTGTGACTATGAAAAAGGCTGTAATGGTTATTGGATTGATATAATGTTTTTGGTGGGTTGAGTTTGGATGGCATTGTAAGGTCTGTGAGTAGGTTTTGTTTAAAGTGAAAAATCAAATTTGGTGTCAATCCTACTGAGCGTAAGTGTAGTTTTTAATTTTTTTGTAAAATTCGCTCGAAAAATTTAAAGTGTTTAGAAAATGAATGGGTACTCACATCATTGCTTGAATATCACTTTGTTACCTTCTCTTGATTGCTTAATATTTTTTCGATGTTTAACGTGAAATTTCTTTAAGATTAGATTTTATTTGAGAATTATGGAAAGGATCCACGTAGTAAGGATTCAAAAAATTATATCGTTGGTGGTGAGAATATTTAATATGAAATTTAATTTACCCCAACTAGAAATGTTGTCACTTCTTCTCTAATATACTTAGTGGAATGAGTGTTTTCCAATTGAAGCAAGAAATCTAAAAATGTATGAGGAGGAGCAGCTCCTAAACGGTCATTATTATTTGCTTTTCTAGTCATTATTTCGTCAAAGGTATTATGAATATTTTTCAGGTTCTCTTTATATTCTCGACCTTCCTGAGATAGGTAGAACAAAAAATCATATCTTTTAAATGGTGACCTAATTCTGTTTAAAGTTATTCGGCCGATATTGAGAATGCTTTGGAAATAATTAATTTTCAAATTGTCGTCGAAATTGGTTATGCCCATCGATGATTCTAAAAAATAAAAAAAATTGTTGAAACATAGAATTTGATGAAAATTAGGGAACACGACAAATTTTTATCCAGGCACCGGTCAGAGCATTTCATGGATACCAATATGACCCTAACTTGGGTAATGTGAAAAATAAGTAGATTGAATGAGATTTAATATAAGGCAAAAACTTACCACAAACTACATCCATCGAAAATGTTTTTAGAATTGTGGAAACATCCAAACTCGGGTTTTTTAGTTCTTTCTCGAGATTTTCTATTAACTTATTACCTTTGGATTCAAAAATTTTTATAAAATTCATCAATAAGGTCGGTCTATTGAAGTAGGGAATGATCATTTTTCTATTTTGTTTCCAGTTACTCCCTGAAATTTGATAATTATACATATTAAACTCTTTTTGTGCTTAAATTCAACCATATCGGCCTTATTCATAGTCACAGCTTTAGTAGCTGTTAATACTCTACTTACAAGCAGCCACTAACACGTCATATTCATAGTTCGTACTTTGGTAGTTGGTAGTTGATAGGATTTTTACGATAAAAAGACGATGATATCATTTTTAGTTACTTTCCTGCTTATCATAATAAAAAATATTAATTCACCAACCATAAATACAATTTATCCTCAACAGCCAGTGCAATTTACAGCTAACGGGTTAGCAAAACTTCAAGACGTTGTCAGGTTAACTGGTAAAATTCCCCAGTTTGTTTTGACATTTTTGATATTCGATCATCGTCTATATAAGTTTTTTTGGTGCTTTTAAGTGCATTGTTTCTTTAAGATTAGAAAAACAGTTATTTTCATAACAAATTATTCAGGCAAATCTGCAGTGTGTAGTTAATAAATTACCTAAGCAGCTGAACAGTAAATGTCAAGAGATGGTAACATCTTTGTTAAGCTATTTTGAAGGAGAATGACAAAATGGGGGCCCGTTTCTCCCGCTTACTGCTGAAAGAGACGCAAGTAAAAGTATTCGCTATTTGTATTTATTATTATTAATATTAGCTATTGTTACATATTTAAATGTAAATGATTGAATGTTTTCAATGTTAGGTTAGGTTAGGTTAATTAAACTTGATATACTTATTATTCTTTCATAAATCCTTTCTAATTTTCGTTAAGTAAAGAAAAAAACTACAGCTTGGCAACATCACAATATTTTGTGTCGCAACGTCATCGTCTTTTTATCGTGAATAAACTATATTATGTTGGCAGAAAAATATGCATGGCAAATTTTAATTTTGACATGTTGTGACTGACTAACATTTTTATTATAATAATCTAGCAGATGTCATGTTTATTTGAGTAATATTATTTGTCCACGACTAGGTATTTGAAATTTTAACATTTCACGTGAAATAAGTCACCACGGGTGAAAAGTTCCTTTTTAAAAACTTTATTTATTTATTAGTTACAATTTATGATATTCCCGACAATACAATGGGTGATTTCTATTCGAAAGATAATTACTGACTGACTGTTCCGTGTGATTTTACATAAGCAGTAAATTAATTAGTGTTAGCAAAAATAAATAGTGTGTCAGCTTTTTATATATATTATGATACTCTGGAAAAGGGATGACATAATTCGTGTGCTTCTTCAAGTATAATGACGTACATTATTAACCTGCGAATAATAGGTTTGGGTAATAGGTGTGGATAATGAAAAGGTCACATGACGCATGACACATGACAATTATATTGAAGATTATTCATACAAACGACACAATATATTAAATAAACACTTTCACCGCGAATGGGATTCGAACCCATGCCTAAAATTCCTCGTTTCACCAAGTCAGCGCCGTAAATCAGCAGGCTATGAAGATATAATATACATATGATAGTATAGTTGAAATAATACCCTTTTTGGTGTGCGTCATCGATTGTTAATCTCCTTCTATCACATTACGTAGAAAGAAATGGAAAAAAAGGCAGGTCTGTGATTAATCCTAATAAAAATATCACAATAATGAACCGTTTGAATGTTTTACAAACGTTAACCCTAATCTTTGACTTAAAAAAATTTGATTGGTTGATGTTTAGATTACGCGCCAGCACAACCTATCAATCGCGAGGTTGAAATATTATGAAGGCGTAACTTTCGTAGCGGCATTGTGTCTTACGTCTTTTTCTACTGTCACACTGACAGTTCTTGTCAGGTGTGTACTTTGTTGCTTACGGTCAATTATTATTTATGAAAAGTGAATATTAATCAAGATGTTGTATAGTTGTGTGTGCGTCATCGATTGTTAATGTCTTTCTAACACATTACGTAGGAGGAAATGAAAAAAAAACCAGATCTGTGATTAATCCTAATCAAAATATCTCAATAATAAACCGTTTAAATGTATTACAAATCTTAACCCTAATCTTTGACTTACAAAAATTTGATTGGTTGATGTTTAGATTACGCGCAAGCTCAACCTATCAATCGAGAATTTGAAATACATACTATGAAGGCGTTACTTTCGTATAGCGGCAATGTGTCTTACATCTTTTTCTACTGTCACACTGACAGTTCTCGACAGGTCTGTACTTTGTTGTTCACGGTCAATTATTATTTATGAAATATTAATCTTTTTGTTATATTTATTTAAATAATACAAAAATATGCATGGATACACGGAAAAACATCAGTATTTTGAAAGTTTTCAAGTATTTTCAGTTAGAAAAAGAAGCTGGTGATTATTAATTGCATATCCTTTTCTAATTTGGCTGAATACGATCCTGATGATTTTATTTATCAAATGTAAGGTTAACTTTATGTCAAAATAGCAAATATAATAAACGACATGCCGAAAACCCGGATATACGTCACAATCGATGACGCACACCAAAAAGGGTATTATTTCATTAAAGGTGTAGATCGTTTTATATGCAGTTTTTTGTCTAGTGTGTATGATGTATGTCAAAAGCAAAGTGACCTTTCAAATAATTTATTGATAATTGCAAGAATTTCTAGGTACTAGTGTTTTATTGATATTAGATAATAGAAAATTTATTATAGAAAGTGAATCAGACAGTGAATTGAATACTTATTAAATATATAATTTGTTGAATAACATAAAAAGTTTTAAGTTATAATTTATAATTTTATATTTTTATAATTTATTACCCGTTGATATCAGAAATATAAGCAAATTGAATTCATTTAAGAAACAATGTAGAACATATGTTGTCAGAAGCTTGGAAACATTTAAAAACATTCTTATTTAATACCTCGAAACAAAATGTGATAAAAAGTAATTCAACTTTTCCATTTTTAAATATTGTCAAAAAATTATACGTTAGATTTTAGTTATTTTGGTTCAATAGTGCCATTATTTTAACGGTATAAAATATAAGAAAATTTGTTTAATAGGCACATACAGAAGCTCCTCCTTCTAGGTGCCTTTGAAATGGATAGCTTATGCATTACATGCTCATTTCAGATATCTCAGTTGAATAGGTTTATTATTTGACTGTGTAAAATATATAAGAAAAAAAAAGTTATTAGACACATACAGAAGTTTATACTTCTAGGTGCCTCTAAAAAGTATTACAGGAAATGTATATGTATTGCATGCGCATATTTTATTTATTTGTTCGTTTATTCTTAACATATTATTGGATATACAGGGTGGGGCAATCTTCTGACATCGGAGGATTACATCGTTGTGGTGAGAGATAGAACTTCATAGTTTTGCGTGAGCTAATACAGTTACTGAGGGCACATTTTGAAAATACTTTCGATTCTACAGGATGTTCCAAAACCACGTAGCAGCACAAACTTACATTTTTTTAAATGGAATGTACTATATTTTGTTCAAAAATCGGAAAGATCTCACCGAGAACGTTACAAAAATGTAGCTCTCTAATATATTATAAGGGTGTTTTACAAAGAGCCAATTATCAGCAAAAAAGATCTCCTCTTTAACACTCTACAAAACAGTAAATTATAATAAATCTACAGGTCTATGTATTCATGTATTCAAATGTCATACACATATCATTGGCTGTGCTCAGTATTAATTACTTTTTTTATCTGTGGCTTCTTTAATACAGGGTGAATCAGAACGCAAATCAAGCAATATCTCAAAATTTTTAAATGAATCACCCTATAAACTTTCAAACGATGTAGTACACTTACGGCATGAGTTAATGGAAAATCGTGGATATTTTATGATAATGGTCAAAAATTTTTGTAATTTATTTTGATGATGATGAATAAACATTCTATCTATCTATCTTTATACATGTAATAAACTATATCTAGTGTTTTAGTTTGACAAGAAAAGTTATACCTAAATAGGTAGGTAATTCAAAGTCGTGGACAAAATATAGTAATCCACTCGCATAAAATGGCTATTATTATATGCTTGTTGAATAATATAGTATTATTATCAAAAATAAACATCACAAGATTTTATGACAAGTATATTTTATGACATTGATCATCCACAATAATTGTTAAAGTAATGACATCAATATAGTTTGTTTACATTAATGTTATATTTGGTTTTTGTGTATTTTGTACTAGTAGATAGAGTCTTAGTAGCCTCTAACTGACTATGAATCATGTTGTATATATTTTTGTGGGTATTCCAGCTACCCAGTTACAGAAATTATAATACAAGTATTATTGAATTTATACCTGCGAGTTTCACAACAATTCAGAATCCTACGGCACAACACCCAGAAGTTTATTGGATAGAAAAGTGACATTTGTCTAAGTTAAAGCCTGTAGATGTCATACAATTCCTCCGGGAAATAAGAAATAAGTTACTAACTATGAGACTTTCCTCAGGAACTAAGTAGAAGTAGAAGTAAGGGAACAATAGATCTTTCAGGTCATAGTGGTTGTCACCCCAATTATAATTGAATTTATTGTTTACGTACTTAACCACTTAGCCTACCTAAAACTTGAAGTAAATTCAATAAATGACATAATTAAAACTGAATAATGAATAAATATTATACATTAAGTACCAACCTAGAAACTACTATAGATGAAGACATAAAAAATAATAAGGATATAAATTTAAAAAAATATGACAACATCATTGTACATTATACCCAATCTTGTGGAGAATGTAAGGGAAACAAAAAATTGCTAACAGTTGGAGAAAGACGCATTACTAATTCAGGGAAACAATTTTTTCTACTACCGTGCGCTTTAACCCACATTCCCGCACGCATTTTTAGCTTTGAAAGTGTCAATTTCCCGCACTAGTGCGGGAAAGTAAAATTATGCAAATTTTGACCTTATTAGATAGTTTTTTACTTCGGAAGTTATAACTATTCTCACATTAGGTGAATAAATAGTCCATCAAATAAAATCAACATATTGTTTTCTAGCTTTTTGTTGCATTTTTAATTTTCTGAAAATATAAAATAATGAAAATATTTTGATATAACCTTGTAAATTCTTTAAAGTAGTGTCACAAAGCAACTATCAAACCACCCGGGTTTGATATAAGAAAAATATATCAAATGAAATTCTTTCATCTACAAATGACATAAAATTGTTGCCGTCACCCTCATCGTCATCTTTATGTGACCTGCAAACGATGCCATCCTCATCAACGTCATTCACTCACCAGTTAACACCAAATAACTCCACTGGACCGGCAATTTTAAGTAATTCACAGAATGCAACAAATTGTGTTTCTAATATTAATATTTATAATAATAATTGTAATAATAATAATAATTTTTGGTCTAAGTTTTTTATACGTATGTTAAAATAAAATAAATTTTGAAAAATGGGTTGATATACTTTTTTTGTATATACGGTCGTAGAAAAAATAATGTTCCTAACTCATGCGTAAAGTGTCTTTCCCGCCCTTGACCGCTTGCCCGAACTCCGCTTCGCGTCGTTCGTGTCAACTGCAGTCGCGTGCGGGAAAGTATCACTTTCCGCACTAGTTAGGAAAATAACTATACCATGCAATTGAAGAATTTTTTTCTCATATGTCACTGTCTGACGACAGTTTATATTACCTACTTATTAATTAAATTGGTTTCAACAGATTGAATTTCCTATTGAATGTCTAGCTGAGGTACTAATATTTTATTTTGCCATTATTTTAATTCTATTACCCACCTTTAGTAAGTAATAATCCTTCTCCAAGCCAGTCTTGAAAGAATTTACTATAACCATCGGCTTTGTCCAATGTTTTTTCTGAACGAGTTATCTCATGAATAATTCGTGCATTAGTTATTAGAATGGTTGGTTTACCTGGTGGAATGTAAATTCTTATTATTCCTCCAGAAACTATCGACAAATTCGTTACTTTTCTCAATATCTCTAAAAATAAATAAATTTCATTGAATTTGTTAATTAATCTCGTGGCAGTAGATCTAATTATAGGAGGGCATTCAGGATTGAAATCGTTAAAAATATATGAGCTGCTTCGTCAAGGGAACGTTTGCGATCACCATAAGCTCTACCTCGCAAGCTAGAATTGCTTGTAAATCAATCATTTTTTCCCAAATATTTGTGTTTTTGACTATAATGTAAGGTACCTACTGACTAGTTTATGAATATTTTTTGACGAAAGTGAAACTTTCATATAAATATCTGTAAGATCTTTATATTTATATTTTACAGATAAGTACTAGAACTGGATTTGCTATCTCCAGATTTATAATCAGTTAGCCAAGAGCCTTCACTATTCAAAAATTGAAGTACTAAGCACCTTTTGTTTCATTAACGCCCAAAGCAGAGATTTAATCTACTCCTTCCTTTCTGTAAACGGGGATATATTTATAGAATATAACCAATTGCGAAAAATTAATACTGAAGACTACAACTGAATTATCTATGCAAAGGAGCAGATACCAAAATCTAGAGGAGACTTGAATTAACTGTTTGGACCTTTACCTTGTGGAATCTACTCATTTTACTTTTCAAATGAAACTGTATATATAATTCCACTTCAATGAAAAAATATATGTAAATTCTAGATTAATGATAATTATTTCGATATACTATTGAAATATCTATGAGAAACTATTGCCATAAAACAATTATTGATAAGAAAATATTATTTTCATGAAATCAGTTCTTACCGGTGGTATTCATGAAATAGAAAATATGTCCAAAAATAAAGTTACTCTCAGGCATTGGAATTTTAGATAAATATGTATGATTTCTCACGAGTAATAAAATTAGCCATATTAACACCAAAAGTATGAACAAGTACATTTTTTGGTCGTATAAAACTTAACTTCAACCACTGTTTAGAGTTTGAAGTAAACTAGAAACAAGACTGCTAATAGCCAAACGTATCAAAATTAATAAGCAAAAGGGTAAAAATGGTTTTCAAATGCGCTGATAACAATATTCTAGAAAATAGCACTATATCTTTTCGTAGCAATTAATGTTCCAAGGTCAAATTATTATAATAATTTAACTACAGCATATTAGTTTTGTGTTGACTTTGTACAATTTGTTATCATCAATATAATATTCAGGTGATTTTTAACATACTTGACAATTTTGGTGGCGAAAAAAGCTTGTTAAGCAAATCTTTTTTCTCTCTCGCTGTTAAAAAAAAAACAGTTTTGTTTCAGAACTTTAGAATGTGATAAGTTCTCAAAGATTCAAGTTAATATGTTATGAGATTTCAAAGTTTCAGAATATATAATTATTATCATATGGGAAAATAGACGAAGGAGCTTCCTTATCGTTTAAGAAGTAGAAAAGCATATTTTCATTCGTAAGAAAATTACTTTTAACTTTTTTATTAACAAAAAATAAAATCTTGCGTTATAGTGTCACACGGGCAGAAAATGAGCTTTAGTAGCCCTAGACTATTGGGGATTCAAATTAAGATCGTAGCGCCGGAGCGGCGACAACTGAACTACTTCTTTGTACATTGTGTATAACCTCAATTATCTTTTACATAAAATTTCCATTGTTTGATTGTATTTTAGACGTTGCCTTTGGCTTTTTTTTTCGTTTTCTTTTATTGTATGTGTAGTTCTATGAGTATTGTTAATTGTATTCATTTTACAAATTTATGTCAAGATGATTTTTTTCGTATAATTTTCAACCAATCAGAACGATCAATTTAGTCAAGTTACCTCGTATGATTTTGATAATACCTGATTATACATAGAGTAGCTCTACCAATCAAAATTTTTACAAGTGATTATAAATAGAGTACCTAGCTCAACCAATCGAAAATTTCACAAAACCTTAATTTCCATAGTAACCACATCGACATCAATATACAACAATACACAAACTAACATTACCGTCAAATTCCGACGTTTATCAAAAATGAGTCGATTCGGATTGTAATTTCCATTTTACCAATTTGTATCTAAATTAATAAATTGTTTATATTTACTCAACAAATAATCGTATCAAATACTATACTTCAAAATAAATACGGTTATCCACCTCAAACTTCCTGCTTCGCGATCGGTTATTTAAACTGTCAAACTGACACTCTTCGTAATTAAGCAACAAGTTACCGATGTATAACCTTATAGTATCTAAATTATCTATTTAGACATACGTTTTGATATCTCAATTTCTTACTAACTTTCAATTTTCTGTGGCTAATAGACTATGTCTGAGGCCATTCTCCTCCACACACACACAACCTTATAGTATTACTACTGGAGGCGAATTCTCGGGCCAGGGAAGAGCGCTCCCCAAGAGAACACATTTTTTGTCTTTATTTCACTTTGATAGTCTGTCTCTTCAGTGACAAGGACAAAAGATCTCTTCTCTCGTGGAGCGGTGTTCCCTGGCTCGAGAATCGGCACCCTGATCGCTTATATTGAATTGCCAATTAGATGCATAGATGCACGAACGAGCGTAGCGAAGCTGGGTCAGCTGATAATTCATGCTGCTAAAACGTTTCTTCTATGTGTGCACTTACGTTCAATTAAAAAATTCACGTGAAACGTCAAAGTAATCAAGTGACAGATGGTGGAAAACTTCCAAAAACGTGGCGTTACGATTTTCCGCCCTTGGTCTGCTGAACAATACTTTGCACCCTTTTTTTGCTTTTATATAATTGTTTTTAAAATTAGTAATTTCTATATATTTTGTTGATAAAACTATATAAAACCACTTTTTTTATTAGCTGGCGCTCTTCGTTTTAAGTTATGGTAAAATAATGCCAGCTTTGGACTTCCGTCATATTGAATGTAATGTGACATCATTTATTATGGAATGATATTATATAGGGTAGCGAGAAAGTCTGGCACCAAGTCGTTTTCTTTGAAAATGATAAGTATATAATTATCAAATTTTAGGGTTATAGACAGTATTGTATTCTCCGTTTTTAAGAAGGAAAACGAAGAATATAATACCGTTTATAGCCACAAAATTTGATAATTATATGTTAATTTATTATATTCAAAGAAAATGACTTGGTGCCAGACTTTCTCGCTACCCTGTATACATATTTTATATTTTATATCAAAAAAATGTTCCATATATTTCAGATGTCCTAGTTACTAAGGTTCAAATTTTTTTAAATTTTTTTTCCAATAAAATTTTCCAGAAAGACTATTTATACTATACGGGTTGGGATAAAGTATGGAACCAAGTAAATATCTTTGAAACGAAAAGAACGATATTTCTGAAAATTTGCAGGTAAGTGCAATGGAACAAAATGCATCTGATGTACATTTTTTTGTTAATAATATACGTCTGGCTTAACCGAAAATGCCATCAACTTCTTCAATTTAAATGGGAGACCCTATATATTTTCACAGATTTTGAAAGAACCTGTTATTTTGAATTCATACATACTGAGTTTAGTGTAAAAAAATCTTATGAACGAGGAATATAGCACTTTAATCAACCTCCTTTGAGCTTTTTGCATTTGAGCAAAAAACTATTTAGATAAACTAATTGATGTCGTTTGTATGCATAGTAATAGTACTGTTTGGTGCGTCATTTGTTCTCCAAGTGTCATATTCTAATTGACGGAAATAAGTTTTACAATTTAGAATGGTTCAATTAAGTGAAACAGAGCGTATTGAAATTTCAATGATGATCGGTTATGGTGATCGTGTTAGAACTCATATTTTTAATAATTTGCATCCGGAGAGAAATCCTATATCACGCTCAACGGAAACTAAAACATCACAACGTTTCAATTTGCTAAAACCTGGAAGACCGGGGACTGCAACTGACGAAAATGTTAAACAAAATATTGCAATCGATTTAGAAGAATCACCTGAGGTGATTTACCTCAAACTTTCACCACAAATTTGGCACTAAACCATGGTATCAGTCGACGTTTTATAGGAAAGAAATAAAACAGTGAAAAGTATCATCTGTATAATTTTGCGAACGGCTAATGGACATCTGTAATGTCGACGAAAATTTTGCTTCTAGCATAGTTTTTTCCGATCAGGCAACTTTTTGTTTAAATGCAACAGTTAATCGCCATAACTCAAGGTATTGATCAAATGAGAATCCTCATTGGATTCATGAAGCACATACCCAGCATCCAGAGAAGTTGATTGATTGGATGGGAATTGCCGAAAATGGGCTTATTGGCCCATTTTTTATCGACGGAAACTTGAATGGTGACAAGTATTTGGATCTACTAAATAACGAAATTATCCTGCACTTCAACAGAATGGGCAATTACCACAAAATGTTGGGTTCCAACAAGATGGAGCACCTCCCCACTATGATAGACGGGTTAGGGATTTTCTGGATGCGAATTTTCCAAATCGATGGATTGGACGTAGAAGATTCATAGAGTGGCCTGCTAGTTCTCCGGATCTTGGCCCGTTAGATTTTTTTCTTTGGGGCTATCTAAAATCACGTGTCCACGTTAGAGGGCCAACAAACTTACAGGAATTGAGACAAAGAATTATTGATGAATGTGAACTAATACGTGGAGAAGTCTTGGAAAGAGTGACTCAAGAATTTGTTAATACGATGGCATATTGTCAGCAAGTAAACGGCGAGCATTTTGAACATTTGAAGTATTTTGTTTCTCATTATTCTAAAATAATGAAATGTTGTACAACTAACAGTGATTTATTCCTCGTTTTTACAAATTTTTTTACACTAAACTCAGTATGTATGAATTCAAAATAACAAGCTCTTCCAAAATCTGTAAAAATATGTGTCACATTTAAATTAAAGAAGTTGATGGCACTTCCGGTTAAACCGGAAGTACGTTATTATTAAAAAAATGTACATCATGCATTTTGTTCCATTGCACTAACCTGCAAATTTTCATAAATATCGTTTGAAAGATATTTACTTGGTTCCATACTTTATCTCAACCCCGTATAAGGCTATGTAATTCTGATATTGTGTCAATATAATTCCATATAAAAAAGTATTATAGTATATAGTCACGGCTGACTAATTAGAAAATGAAAAATCTTTTTACCTAAAAATTTCTTTCTTCGTTCACGGGGAAATCAGCCAAAAACTTAAACTGTTATCACTTACTAAAGTAAACTCTTTTATACATTACCAAACTTTCGGAAAACTTTGCTTCCGTTTTCAAGGCTAAAATAGTGCAATAGAAAAAAGGTCAAAAATTGGATTCAGTTAAAAACTATCAACTTAATTGTAAGTAAGATAATAAATTAAAACCAAAGAAACACAACACTTCACCAAACCAAATCATTTTTGAAAAATTTTAAAGTTAATTTAATGAATTCATCATGATAACAGAAATATATCTATTTTACCTCAAAGTGAGCTATTAAATTTCTTCAAAATACGATTCCATCTTGTGGTATTTTACTGAAGGTCTGGAAAAATGATTTGTTCACGAGGGGTGATCAAAAATTACTATGTCTTAATATGTGAAAGGGAGCGTTCAAGTATTACGTAACGCAATTTTTGAAGATTTTTGACCCCCCTCCACCCCTTGTAACGCACCGTAACGTTTTTCTGTACTCCCCCTCCCACTCCCTAAACGTTACGTAACACTCAAGTGACCATTTTTACCCAAGTCGCAAAAAAGTATGTTACAGATTTTATCCTTGGTATAGTTTTAATTGCCTTTACGGTAATAATACTAAATAAAACAAGAGATTTTTAATCCGCAACACCTGCGTATTTTGTTTATTTTTTATAAATTTTTGGCTTTACACACAATTGTTTTCATCCTTCATTCTCCTATTTTGGCTTTTTTTACTACTAAACTCTTAAAATAAAATAACATTTTTATTTTAATCTTTGACAATGCAATTATAAATGGAAACCCAACTGAAATTGAACATTTTACTCGAAATAAAATCGTATTTTTAACAAAATTAAAAAATAATCAACTATTAACCAAGTATCTAAGTAGGTCTATTAAAACAATTCGATTGAAATTACTGCTCCTCTGTCCATGAGTTTGCTAGCCACTCTAGATTCTTTCATCACTGGCATCTGGAGTGCAGACGAAGACGGTTCTGGAATTGTTAAGCCACTTGTATCAACTTCGTCTTCGTCGAGCCAGTCAGCATCCTCAGACGATGTTTCATAACGACCCACAATGCAGAGAAGCTCATTCGCCCTTCTGGCAGCAAGCCGCTGTGGCCGTACTCTAGTTTCACAATGGTCTGGGACAGTCTTGCCATGCACGTAACGACAGTGCATTTGAACACTCTTGTTAAAAAAAAACAATGTTACGTAACGTGTTGTAAGAAAGACCCCCTCCGCCCCTGTAACGCATCGTAACGTTTTACGAGACCCCCCCTCCCCCCAAATTGCGTTACGTATTACTTGAACGCTCCCAAAGTTATTTTTGGTGCTGATTATAAATTATTATGAAAAAAAATTTCGTCCATCAATAACAAAAAGATTGTGAGCATTATAGTGATATACCTGATGTTTGACAAAAAACTTCATCATCTGTCTTATCTGATAGATCAATTTCTTTAAAATACTTTTTATATGACACATTTATGTGTGAAAAGAAACTTTTCTTTTAACATTTTGTACCTGCCAGATTGTATTGAACGCTTACCACGCATTGTCACCCAAACTAATTATTAACTAAATTTCGGCACAATCGGAAACTGGGAGGTGGGTAAAATTTACACAGATATATACCGGGACATAATATTTACAGACTCCTCAATGAAATAAAACTTTTATAAGATGAAGTAGAAATGCTCGAGTTTATTTAATAGAATTGCCTATTGACGTTTTAATGGTCCAGTACCTAGTTGTCTTGTGAAATCCATTTTTTGTTCGAAGAACATTTATAAAAATAAAAAATTGACGAAAATTTTTGTAAATATCAATTACTAATGAAAATTTTGTGAAGTGACTATAGAAAAACAAACGCTACAATTATATCTCTCATTGATTTCGTCCCTTGGAACTTTTAACTCTAGAGATTTTTTCTTCGATATAATACACAACAGCAATTTCGCAATAAACTTATCTTACTACAGATTAGTATCCTATAATTTCTATGGCGAACTAATAGCCTATCGTTTATAGCCAGTGTGAAATATAAAAAAAGTTTCTATGAACCACTTGGTCTTTTGGCGTTCAACAAGCGGTCCTTTGAATTTCATACTGACTTTAAATAAACTATGGCATAGTACAGTTCGACGAGCGCTACTTTGAATTTCAATTTTTCACATGTTGGGGCAATCTAAATTCCCATAGATATTTTCATTCCATAATAAAAGTGGTTGATTCTATATATTTATTCAATTTCAACGTTTACAAAGACCAAAATTATATTAAATTCAAAAACGTTATGTCATGTGGACATACATTAGCACATACAAAAAAAACAATCTTGATCTTCTCTCTGTAAAGTCAACAAGTACATATCTAAAAAACTCGATGTGTGCACTTCGAATAAAGAACCCAAAAATATTCATTAATTATTAACATATACCCCCACCTTGAAATATTATTTCAAAAGTCTTTAAAGTTATCCACGCCTATTTTTTAGGTGTCACTTAATCTTGTAAGGGTAGTGGACACAGTTTTGTTATAGGTCTTTTGAAAATTCCCGTACTCGTCTTCACACAGACAACACGTATTTTATTGTCTGGCCCTGGAAATAGTTCAATGACTCTGCCAAGTTTCCATCTCAACGGAGGTAAATTGTATTCTTCTACAATATTACCAACTCATCTAATGCCAAAGAACGACTTTCTGTATACCATTTTGCTTTCTTTTGAAGTTCTACTATGTAATCTGATGACCAACTTGACCAAAAGTGTTGTTGAAGCATTTGTAAATGTTGGTATTTTGACAATCTATTTTCTGAAATATGACGAACATCTGGATCTCGGAGTGAGGTGAGGCGTCTTCCAATTAAAAAATAAGCTGGTGTTAAAACATCCATATCAACTGGACTTGATGATAATGGGTATAAAGGACGCGAATTGAGAACAGCCTCAATTTGTGCAAATACAGTAGTGATACCTTTAAAAGTTAATGTGGAATTACCTAAAATACGTTTCATGTGAAACTTGCATGATTTCATCCCCGCTTCCCTCCAAAATTAGGTGATTTTGCCGGAATAAATTCCCAGAGAACCCCTTCATTTCCAATTTTATCACTAAGAGATTCTGCATGAGTTACTGAGAATTTTTTAAATTGATTGTTTGCACCCACAAAGGTAGTTCCATTATCAGAGAAAATTTTAAAAGGTTTTCCCCTTCTTGCAACAAATCTATGAAAATTGGCTATAAACGCATCACTAGTTAAATCTGAAATTACCTCTATAAGTATAGCTTTGGTAGAAAAACATACAAATAAACATATATAACATTTATTAATTTGTGCACCCCTACCATACTTGCTCTTGATATGAAATGGACCTGCGTCCAACTATATAAAACGGCGGGGATGGTCTAACTCGCTCTTTCGGAAGTATTCCCATTACCTGCTGACAAGGCTTAGGGTTTCCTCTGAAACATTTAATACATTTGTGAAACACTTGTGTAGCCAAATTACGTCCACCCAAAACCCAAAAATGTTCTTGAATACTACATAAAATCAATTGGCGACCTGCATGGAGTAATTCGACATGTGTAAATTCAAAAAGCAATTTCACCAACCGATGTTTAGCTGACAACAAGATAGGGTATTTTTTCGAGTAATCCAAATTAGACAATTGCAGCCTACCCCCACCCTAAGGAATCCATTTTGGTCTAGAAGAGGACTTAATTTGCTTAAGTTTTTATTAGATAATGACTTTCCCATTTGTAGTTCATTTATCTCCAGTAAAAATGTTTCTTTTTGACACATACTAATCAATTTATCCAATGAGTTATTCAATTCCATAGCTTTTAAGACAACCAGTTTCAACTTTTTCTTTTTTCATCCTACCTATAAACCGCAGGCAATACGCAAAAGATATTTTTAACTTATTAAAACAATTAAAATCCTTAAAACAAAAAGTATCCAGCTTGGTCGTACAATTAAAAACATTAACCTTGGTCTCAGGGAGAGTTGAAGGTTTTTCAAACACTCGAGTAGTAACGATAAGTGTTATCGAAGTGTAGCCATTCAGGACCATTCCACCACATTGAATTGACTACAAGATTTAAAGCAAATAGTCCTCGAGATATTATATCTGCAGGGTTTTGTTCTGATCTCACATGCATCCAATTATTTGTATTAGTTAATTGTTGTATTTGGGCTACCCTATTTCCAACAAATATTTGCAAATTACTGGAATTCATCTCTAACCAGCCTAATACGACAAAAATTGAAAACTGTGTCTATTTTTATAGTCAATGCCTTCAAAACCCTATCCATCAGTTTTGCCAACAACAATGCTCCTCAAAGTTCAATTCTTGGAATAGTCAAGACTTTAAGAGGAGCCACTTTAGCCTTAGAACATAGAAGATTCACAAAATATTTTACCACTCTGGTCTTCACTTCTAACATAAATATTTGCCCCATAAGCTTGAGAAGATGCATCACAGAAACCTATCAAATCAAGCTTCCTAAAATTAGTACATATTGCATGTCTAGGGATTTTAAGAGAATTTAAAGTAGATAAATCGTCTCTTAGCTCAAACCATTGACTTTCTAATTCTAAAGGCAATGATTCATCCCATTTTATTTTTTCCAACCAGAGCTTTTGGAGTAAGATTTTTGTCAATATGACACAAGGTCCAACCAATCCAAGAGGATCAAAAATTTTTGAAATTTCTGAGAGTATTACTCTTTTCGTTACTCTCTTGCGATCAATGGAAAGTTTAGTATTAAACTTTAAGATATCCTCTTTAAATTGCCAAAACAATCCAAGTGTCTCATTTTCAGTTTTATCTCCAAAACAAACTTTATCCTTAACCTCTATTCCATCCAATACATTAAGTACATTTGAATCATTTGATACCCACTTACGAAGTTCCATCCCTCCAGCTTTCAAAATTCGAGTAATTTGGCAACACAGCTCTATAGCCTCTTCAGATGACTGAGCCCCAGTCAGTAGGTCATCTATGTAAAAATCTCTCAGTATAGCCTGGGAAGCCTTAGAATATGTGGCACAAGCCTCAATACCAACTGTTGCAAAAACCTTACCGCTAAGTATGGAGTAGATCGTGTTCCATATGTAACCGTGTTAAGAGTATAATCTACTAATGGATCTGTAGGAGAAGTTCTCCAAATTATCTTCTGCAATGACCTCTGAGATGGATCCACCCATATCATTCTGTACATCTTAGCTACATCACCACATACAGCCACTACGTGTTCTCTAAATCTGAGAAGACCTAAAAATAAATCATCCTGTAATCTCGGGCCAATATACTGGATGACATTGAATGCTATTCCAGAATCTGTTTTTGCCGAACCATCAAAAACAACTCGAAGTTTTGTAGTTTCTGAATTTTCATTCATAACACCATGATGTGGAAAATAGTAATGTATCTCTCTATCCCCTGACGCATCAACCGCGGACATATGTCCTAAATCTAAATATTCCTGCATAAATTGGATGTACCTGTCTCTCAATTGAGAATTTTTCTCCAACCTTTTCTCTAATGCAAAAAATCTCCTTAGTGCTGCAACTCTGGAATTCCCCAATTTTGACAAAGGTTCCTTTAGTGGAATTGTAACAACAAATTTCCCATCATTAGCCCTTCAGGTCGTTTCTTTAAAAATATTTTCACATTCCAAATCCTCCTTAGAAGCAATCTGTCTCTCATCTGAAATCTCTTCTATTTTCCATAATTTTTCTACTTGTTCCATAAGATTTATATTACATTGTTCCCTATTTCTAACTTTTTCCTTAGACCATATTGAGCCAGTTACAATCCAACCCAATCTAGTTTTTTGTAAAGTAGGTAAGTAGTTACCTAATTTTATTGGGCCCACACAAAGTAATTCATAAAACAGATCTACACCAAGAAGCAAATCAAATTTATTTGATTTAAAGAAACCAGGATCAGCTAATACTATATTGTCAGGAATATTCAAATGGGTTATTTCAATTTTATGACTAGGTATATTTCCACAAATTTTTGGTACTACAAGACAAGAAATCTTTTTACTAAAATTAACCAACAGTGACTTAATTTCCACAAAACATCTATTCAAGATGTTTGCAGATTGTTGATTTATCCCAACTATTTCTGTATTGACTTTTTTCAACTCTAAACCTAAAAATTTAACTAATTCAGTGGTAATAAGGTTGGGTTGACTCCCATTATCCAATAAAACTCGACAAACATGAAACGAACCATCTTTAGAAACAACCTGAAGTAATGCAGCAGATATCAGTATATCTCCTGTCACCTCATCACCATTATCTAAAAATAAAGATGTTACCTGAACCTGTGAACTGGAAGCCTGAGAAACTTGCGAATTATTATCAGAATTATTTTGAATGCAAGTTGCCTCAGTTATTCCATTATTTCTTAATACATTTGCCCTCAAATCTTTCTTCTCAGCAACATTTTGTTCATGATGAATAAGAGTGTGATGTTTAGATCCACAGTTCAAACAGTTACTATGACTGCATTGCCTACTAGTATGATTTCTACCAAAGCAGTTTAAACATAAACCTAATTGTTTCACTACATCATACCTAGAGTAAGTATTCAGTTTTAAGAATTTAGTGCACTTTTGTAATACGTGTTTACTTTCACAATAAAGACAACCATTATTATTTTCAATTGAAATAAATGATCTTTGAGTTTTATTTTTATTTCCAAATTTATTAACTTTTTCATTTTATTTTCTGTTGCGTTCTATAGTTTTCAAAGAAGATACCCTGTTAATTAAGAACGAATTAAAGTCATCCAAGGATGCCAATAATCCATGTGGTTTAGCCTCTTCCCATTTGATAAAAGTGGCTTGATCTAATTTTTTACTCATCAAATATATTATTAGAGGGTCCCAGTTTTCAGTAGAAACATTAAGCTTGTCTAATGCTACTAGTGTTTCTAAAATGACATCATACATATTTCGTTACCCTTCTCCTGATTCGCGAGACAAAGCTGGAAATGATACCAAAGCATTCAAATGGTGATCAACCAGCATAGGAGGATCGTCATATCTATCGCACAATAATTGCCTAACTATTTCATAGTTTTCACCAGTTGTCTTACGTTTTTGAACTACCTTTTGTGCTTCACCCTGTAAAGCTTTCTTCAAAAAATGAAATTTTTCTACATTGCTTATTTGATCGATACTATTAATAAGAGAATCAAAAGTCTCTGTAAATTCAAGCCAATTTTCTACCTCTCCATCGAAGGTAGGAATTGGTATTGAAGGTAGCTTAACAGATCTCTCATACACATTACAACCCTTATCGCTTTGTACACTGGCCTGATCATCTTCATCATTTGATTCTACTTTACTTTCAGACAAAATCTCTTTAGCTTTAGCTATGAAATTAAAAAATGAGTCTTCAAAGGTTCCTCCTTCATCTAAAATACCCTGCACACCTTCATGTCATCAAATTCATCTAATAATTTTTCAGCTTTAATTAATCTTTCTTTCAACTCGATAGTTTTCGATTTATCAAAATTATCTAAGTATCTCTCAAAATGAGTTAATTTACTTTTAATGGAACCTTTCTTTCTATTTAAATCTTTTAATTTAGCATCCATGTTAGTTTTTAAATGCTCACCCAGTACTCACACAAATTAAGTTGTTGAAGATGTAAAACTACGCAATAAATGACAAAAAGTAAGCAAAGACACCTCACCAAGCTTAGGTCTTCTTCAGTTTGATAAATCAGCCTATTGAAATAGTATTCGGGACAAAATCAGCAAACAATATTCCAAGGCTTAACCTTTTTTCTTTTAACGCTGTATGCAATCAACCACAATTAACTTCCAATTAAATTCCAGTAATGCAAATCTACGCAGAACATGTAATACATAAACTTCTTTCAATATCTGTTACCAGTTTGATATTCCATCCATCAAATGTAACAAAGGTCAAATAGAAAGTCTAATATTTCAATATTTCAAATTTCCAAAATTCCAAATTGCAGTTTACTATCCGGCTCGAAGGACCACTATGTTGGGACAATCTAAATTCCCATAGATATTTTCATTCCATAATAAAAGTGGTTGATTTTATATATTTATCCAATTTCAACGTTTACAAAGTCCAAAATTATATTAAATTCAAAAACGTTATGTCATGTGGACATATATTCCCATAGATATTTTCATTCCATAATAAAAGTGGTTGATTCTATATATTTATTCAATTTCAACGTTTACAAAGACCAAAATTATATTAAATTCAAAAACGTTATGTCATGTGGACATACATTAGCACATACAAAAAAAACAATCTGGATCTTCTCTCTGTAAAGTCAACAAGTACATATCTAAAAAACTCTATGTGTGCACTTCGAATAAAGAACCCAAAAATATTCATTAATTATTAACACGGTCTTTTCAATGAAGTTATAGATAGATAGATAGTTTATTGTACATAAGATAAATCTTTTCACAAGGGGTCGGTACAAAATTTCAAGAAATGAATTAACATAATTAGAAATACATTATGACATAGAACTAATTATGGTCACAGATAGTTTTGTTAATTAACGAAAAAGTCGAGATACAAAGCTAAATTATAAAGAATACGGTCATTCACGATGTGCAAATGCTCGTAGTTTTAATACACTAATTATACTATGAGTTAATTTAAAGTTAAATTATGGAATTTTTCATTATAACTATGTATAAAACCTCTTTTCTGGAATATCATTACTTTCGTTTTTTCTGTATTGACTACAAGTTTGTTACCAGAGCATTAAGACTTGAGTACCTTTAGTTTTTGCTTTATATCAATTGGAGAGTCGCCAAGGATGACTATAATATTATCATCTAGTATTGAAGCACAGAAGTTATATAAACTTTAACATTTTCAATTATTTTTTCGCACAACGCCAAAAAAAAACTTTTGCCGCCACTGTTTAGCGTTTGGCATAATTTCAGCTAATTAGTGTTTTTTAGATAACAGAAAACTTAACTATGATATTTTTATCTACAACCATTTAACTAGACAATTAAAATTATTCATTTAATTTTAACAATATTCCAATATCTATTGGAGCTAATTGGAAATATTTATTACAGCTCATTGGATTGTCTTTTAAGTTTTACAAAAAGCTAGAAAAAAAACAGCAAATAACTTTTGAACATTATTGTTTTTCAAAGTATTCTTCACAAAGAGAAGTGCATTTTCTACAACCCTATACAAAAAGTCGTCATTTTGTAACGGAATATTTTCAGCGAAAACGTGATTTCCATCACCAGTGAGAGAAAGTGTCAAACGTGAACTTAAATTTATATTTTCAATTATTTGCCGACCTTCCTTAAATAATATTGCATTTTTTTTACTTTTGTTTGTTTAAAAAGCAGAAACGAATTGTAAAAATAACGTAAAAACAATTTATATCTAGTTACCAGGTTTCATTAGCTTGACACTCGGTTTGACATTCCCTTCAATTGTTTACACTCAAAGCATTGTTAGTTTTTTGAGTAAGTTATCATGATTTCTAAACCGGAAAGTGATTTAGATTTTCCAAATAAACCACCAGAAATAGCGAATCAAGCTGAACAGACCTCTTTGTATTTATTACCATTAAAATCCAAAAAGAGGTATGAAGAAATTTACATATGAAAAATTCATGGATTGGAGAGTTAACAATCATGTTAATTCATTTCCGGAAAATGTGCTGCTTGCGTATTTTGGATGGTTATCAAGAAAAATTAAGTCATCGATGCTATGGTCTATGTATTTGATGCTGAAAGCCACTTTATCGATTAAAAATAATATAGATATAAGTAAATATCCGAAAATCAGATGGATTTAAAAGTCAAAAATCTAAAATTTTTTCTTCCGATAAGATACGTACTTTCTTAAAGAATGTACCCAATTCCAAATACCTAATAGAGGAGAGGAACACCCGCTTTTTTTTCACAACCTCGTTCTAGTCGCTAAAAACAGTCTATCTTTATATTTTCGAGGGTGCTGAACACGAATATGACATTTATTTTTTTCTAAAATTGGGGAAACATGGTCAAAATTGACTTTTTAACCGAGAATGCGAAAAAAACGATTTTACGATATTCGACAATCAACTCGCGGTTTCTCGGCGAATAATTCATATTT
>CAJUYI010000172.1:183299-202792 GCA_910591695.1 Galerucella pusilla
TTAGCGACTAGAACGAGGTTGGTCGGTTTTTCATTTTCTAAATGACTATTTGGGGGTGTCCCGCTCCTCTATAATGATTAAGGTAACAATTACTTTATTAATGTGACAAATTCTTAATATTAATATCAAATTCACGTTTGTAGGTAGTCTTAATTTTTGGAATTTCGGGAGCTTGTCGTTGCCATGAATTAAAAGATTTGACAATAAATGATGTAAAAGATACTAGCAGTATACTGTTACCTACTATACGTGATACAAAAACAAAAGTACAGCATTCCTTCCACATTTCTGGATTCTTATACGAAATTTCTAATAAATATAATATGAACCTTCGTCCACTAGATATGGACCAAAAAAATTCTTTATAAACTACCAAAACGGAAAGTGTACTCGACAGGTTGTGGGAATGAATAAATTTAATAAATTTCCCATGCAAGTAGCTCAATATTTAACATTGCCTGATCCCCAAAAATATACCGGGCATTGTTTGCGCAGAACTTCCGCAACGCTGTAAGTGGATGCAGGAGGTGATTTACTTCAATTAAAAAAGCATGGAGGCTCTAGTAACGTTACAGAGGAATATTTTCATCGAACAGTTAACAGCAAAAATCAAATACAATCCAAAATTTCACAATTTATACAAAATAAAATGCTCTCCGATTACGGCGCATCATCATCTGGAGTGACATCAGTTAACATCATAACAGATGTGGCATCTTCTACCTCAATACATAAAAATCTTGATTGAAATACCTACTCCTATAATTTTGAATAGTTGCTCGAATGTAAGAATTAACCAATATTTAAATCATAAGTGATGTTTTGAAAAATTCCGCTATTTTTAATTTCAAATGAAATATTTGTTCAATGTTCTTTCTTAGTATATTATTATTATATAAACAGGGTTGTAGAGAAAGTATAGTGTTTCACTCGACGAAAACATTTTTTGAAGCTCGTGAATATTACCATTATTTTCGTCACTCGTAAAACAATATACTATTTTATGTATATCCTTTGGAACCCATTCTGGAAGCAGTTATTTCACTCGCTTTTTGGTACTTTATGGAGGATAGTCCATCAATTCGATGTTTTCTTACTTAATGTCCATTTTATAAAGTATAGTTGAGTCCGGTCCTGAACCTGGTCGATTAAACCACGTTTATATTGGTCCTGATTATATGTATTCAAATACCTACTCCTACCAAACGGAATATTTTGTATTTTGTGCACCTCAAAAGTTAAAGTAGTGTACCCTCATGAGACAGCTCGAAAAATTACTGTGAGTACCAGATCCAGTTATTACAAAAATTATACACCATCTTCAAATATTATATTGTTGTAAAATCGTTTTTTGGATCAAGGCCTTGTTGTCAATAATTAGTCGACGACAGGGTCGGCTCTGCGAAGGATCGCAAAACATGAAAAATGACTGACATAATACCAACACAGGGAGCTAATCCCTCACAACCAACTTACTCCAATATATTAAATTCTCACAAATACCCTACTAAGGAGCAAGCAATTGTTCTTTCAGCAATAGATGGAACTAAAATACACGACTATATATAATAGGTGTAGGAACTATCGTCCAAGCAAAGAACGTTCTATATGCATCTCGTATTTCAAATAACCGTATCTGCATCTACCTCTCTTCAACAACTTTAGTTGACAACTTAATCGCTCATCACAATATTAAAATAAATGGTGTTGACACAGAATTCAGAAGATTAATTACACCTGCTCAACGTCTAGTGATATCCAACATATGCCCTACCATTCCAAATTCAATAATTTATATAAAAATGGGAATAACAACTGCCTCAAACATAACTTTTCTTAAAGTGGGAATGTCCGAAACAGAATACAGTCACGTCTTGAGTTTTCGAAGGCAGGTATTTATTTCACCTTTAATCGATAAATATATTCCAGATTCCTTTACAATATCCCAAGAAAACACATCCTACTGAATTTACCTTTCCATTGACGGAATGAGCTGTTCCAAATGCAAAACTGTAGGTCATCAAGAATCGAGCTGTAAATCGCATAGGTACTAATAATAACCACAGCACCACTGAACAAATGGATGTTGAAAACATAACCACAAATAGAAATACATCAAATGAAATTGTTGAAGCTTCAACAAACACACCTCTGACAGAGCGAGCAAATCTAAATGATTCCACAAGCTCCAGAATATCATTCAAAATATCATCCCCAATTTCCGTAAATACCTCGAAATTAGAATCACAAACTACAATTGAACAGAGCACCAACGCATCCACATCAACTAAACGGCAAATATCAACATCTCCAGAAATGTTGGATACTCCACAGACGCCTGTTTTCTTTCAACCAAAAAAACCACATAAACAAAGGAAAAAACCAAAGCCGACCAAAGAAAATATAACTACACAGATTGGTAGCATCAAAGAAATTATTGAAAACCGTTCTCCTCCTTTTGTTCTTAACTTAACCGAAATTTGTGATTTCATGGAAAATACGATGAATTCTCCTAATCCCGAACTGATTGCCAACAATTATTTTAACGAACCCTCCGAACTACTTGAAATTTTAAATTTTATTTACGATAACATTCAGAGTAAATCTTTAAAAAGCAACATAACTAGACTCAAGAAAAAACTATTTGTCGATAATATATCGGCTTCAGAATATACTGATAGTGAATCACTCTCACAGCAATGAATAAACAAAACAACAAAGTAGTAATTTTTAGAAAAAATGAAACATACACTAGTTCTTCAATGGAATCTAAATGGATATTTTTGCCACTATGAACAACTAAAATTACTCATAAACGAACTATCACCTCTAATTATTTCCCTAGAGGAAACACATTTTAAAAATCAAACTAATATCAGCTTAAAAAACTATAAACTGTATTCCAAAAATAGATTAACAAATTTTGCAAGCGACGGTGTAGCGATCTTTGTCAGAAACGACATCGAATCAAACAAAGTCGAACTAAACACTAACTTAGAGGCAGTTGCAGTATCTGTAGTCTTTAAACAACAAATAAATATTTGCAACATATATCTACCTCATCCCAACGTTAATGAACTGGTAGAATTAAATAGCACATTAAATCGGATTCCTTCCCCAAAGATAATTCTTGGAGACATGAACTGTCATAATGTAGCTTGGGGTAGTCATAAAACGGATAAAAATGGCAATATATTACTAAATATGATAAACAACTCAAATCTAACACTATCTGCATGATAGTGACCACTTCCCCATCATAATAAGTTTACTGGACAATGAAGAAACACCATCTGTCCCTATTTACCAAACTTGGAAAATCAAAACAGCAAAGTGGGATCAATTTAGGTCCGATATTGAAAACAATACCAATAATTTTGTACTGACTGGTAATGTAAATGAAGATATTGATAATTTCAACAACATCATTTTAAATGCAGCTAAAAATTGGATTGGAAAAACTAAACTTTGTGAAAGAAACCCGGTACCTTAGTGGAACCAAAATATAGAAAATGCCCTTAAATCCAGCAAACACGCTTTCAACATGTGGAAAAAGCACAAAACAAAAGAAAATCTACTGAATTTTAAAAATCTAAGAGCCACATCTCGATATCTAATGAAAAAAAGTAAACGAGAATCGTGGGAAAATTACGTGACATCTATAAACTCCGCGACCCCAACAGAAACTATTTGGAGAAAAATTCGAAAAATACAAGGTAAAAATGGATACAGATCCATATCCACCCTTTTTCAGAATAATAACTATATATCCTCCAAACTTGAAATTCTCATACCACGTGGAGTGCAGATACTGCAATCCTACTTAATTTATATAAGTCACTGATAAAGAGTAAGCTAGACTATGGTGCTATCTGTTACGAAACTGCAAATAAAACCTTTTTGAAAAAACTGAATGTAATTCAATCTACAGCATTACGTTCATCACTAGGAGCCTTTAGAAGTAGACCAATATCCAGCATTCAAGCCCTGCATCTAAAGCAACCTTATACCTATATACGACGCCAACTCCTCTCATTAAATTATGCCGCCCGAATATCTGCAAATACCCATAGCCTATCTTACCCTTCCGTCTTTAAAAACCACGTGAGTCCATTCTATGAGCGTAAATCAATCAAAAAATCACATTTTCATGAAAGAATTAAACGATTGGGGTTTAATATCAAAGAACTTAATCTTTCATTAACCACCAAACTAGAAACTCCTCCTTGGTTAATTGAGTTACCGTACATAAACACGTCCCTAACAAAGTACCAAAAAACTTCCACCCTTCCATCTATAATTCAGCAATCCTTCAAACATATAATATCCGAATTTCCTAACACCTCTCTTATTTTTACCGATGCCTCGAAAACAGAAACAAGAAACACAGCAGCATATATTTGTGAAAACAACAGATTTGTCATTCGATTACCACAAAATTGCAGTATTTACACAGGAGAGACAGTTGCTATATTAGAAGCTCTTAAATTATGCATAGAAAACGATAGTTGTTCATTTTTAATAATCTCTTATTCTTTAAGCGCACTGTCAAATTTGAAGGAATTGTATCCATCACATCCCATTCAACAACAAATTAGGACAAAACTGTATGAATTACAACAAAATGGTAAGAATATATCCTTACTATGGGTACCGTCACATATGGCAATATCAGGGAATGAAGAAGTTGACCGCCTAGCTTGTCAATATCCAACTATCAATACTCCTATGCTAGAAAAATATCCACATATAGATCACAAATCCCCAATCAAAACGTTGATAGATCAACAATGGCAGTCTATTTGGCATAAAACAAATGACAAATTGAAAGAAATCAAACCACAAGTTACAACAGTTCTCCCTACTTCCTACAAAAGAAGAGACCAAGTTATACTGAATAGACTGCGTACACACACTTAACACACCAACACCTCATGCAAAAAAGTACCCGCACACACCTGTCAAAATTGTCACAAAGTGATCACAGTGATAGATCAACAATGGCAGTCTATTTGGCATAAAACAAATGAAAAATTAAAAGAAATCAAACCACAAGTTACAACAGTTCTCCCTACTTCCTACAAAAGCAGAGACCAAGTTATACTGAATAGACTGCGTACACACACTTAACACACCAACACCTCATGAAAAAAGAACCCGCACCCACCTGTCAAAATTGTCACAAAATGATCACAGTGAAACATATCTTACTGGAATGTCCAATGTATGACACAGCAAGAAAAACTTACAAATTAAGTTCCAACCTAAAAAGTATACTTTCATCAAATGAAAACGAAGTTCTTGGCTATCTAAAAGACATTAAACTAAAATCAAAAATTTAGAAAAACTGCCATAATTATTTATACCTTTTATTCTTATACAATGAAATTGTAAAATTGTAACTATTACTATTACTATAAAAATTGTATTGTCTCCCCCGCTAATAACTCATAGAGGTTGATGCGGGGTTTTTTTAATGATACGGCGACCACCGAGATCTACACCGAGGTTTAAGTCTCGGGTTAAAATGCAAAGCTCACTGTAAAAATATTTAAAAATAGAAGAAGTCAGGCTACAGAATAGTTTTTCTTCTATGAGATTCCAGTAATCTAAAGTCTCTATTTTTTCTCCAAAAACCCCTAAGCTCTCCAAGTGCGTCAACTATTTGAGTAATATCTTCTTCATCTGTTAGGAAAACATCAAAAATTTCAAATAAATCTCTCACTTCATCCATATCTAATAAATTTTTATTGAAGAACAGGGCCACAGAATAACAATATAGTTTGCTATAATATATAATATGTTAATTTTTAAAATATATGAGGCTTTTACTTGACGTAGATCCATACTAAATGATGAAATAATAGTATATTCTTCAACGAGTGCAGAATGATGGATGATGATTGAATGATTCCAAAACTCACTCGCTGCGCTCCCTCGTTTTGGAAACTCCATCCACGTGAATAATAGCCATTCTACACAAGTAAAAGACTATACTTTCTCCACGACTAAAAAGAAAAAACTTCCAGTGAGGATCGAACCTCGATCGTCTGCGCCATAGTGAACCACCACTGGGCTGTAATAGAGCATGTTTATAAAAATGTAAAGAGTAAATATGTATACGTAACTCATATTTTTAATCGGAACCCTAGATGAAATTAATTCCGGGAGGTGTACATATTCACTATCGCTACTGTTGTCCATTTTTATTCTCTGATAATACGTAAAATTATGATATTATAATTATTTTGACGTTTCAAACGACGCGCTGTCAGAAGCGATTTGCATTCTTAGGTATTTGACGTTTTAAAAAGACGATTTGATTTATTCATTTTAATTCATTTTAGCGTGAATTCTAATGATAATAGAATGTGATCGGCTAACGAGTGAATTCTTTTTTTATTCACTGGTGTGAAGAATTTTTATCATTATGCAGCTAAATATGTAAAAATAATTTGTTCGTTATTATTTAGTCGTGAAGAAAACAACTTTTTTTTTTATTTCAGTTCTTTAACGTCGCTCCAACCAATGAAGTTATTAGCGACGAAAATAGGTACATGTACAAATAATTATATGAGGTGGTACAGTCTGGTTTCTTTAAGAAATTTAACTATAAGTTCTCCGTCCATTTGCTCGCCCAAAACAGTTTTCAAATTGCCTGGTAATTTATTTTGTTTTCTTGATACCTGTTATTTGGAGCAATCACCTATTATATGCTTCACTGTCAAGCCTTTGTTACATATATTGCAGGTTGGTTTGTCTTCCTTTGCTATCAAAAACTTATGGGTTGAATTGGTGTGCCCTAATCGGAGTCGGTTGATTTTCACTTGGTCCTCCCTGAGTCCGGTTTTTTGTCGCCACGGTTTCACGTCGGGTTTAATCTCGCGGAGCTTAGAGTTGGACATTTCCCACTCGTTTTGCCACGCACTGAGCACTTTTTGTTTTATGTAGCCTCTATAATCGCTAGGCACAACATTTGGCACGATCACCGATCTTTCACTTATGGAAGCTTGCCGCGCTAGAAGATCTGCCTCTTCATTGCCACGAATACCTACATGGGATGGGACCCACATAAACTCAATTTTTAGATTTAGTTTTTTATATTATCTAGTTCTGTTTTGATAAGATTGACTATTGGATGTTTAGTGTAAAGTTGTTGAATTGACTGGATTGAGCTTAGTGAATCAGTTATTATTAATGTGTTTGGCTGGCTGATATTTTTAACATGGACTATTGCTTGGAATATTGAGAATAATTCAGCGGTGTGTATTGTGCTCATTGTTGGCAGTTTGAATTGGCTAGAGATGCTTGGGGTTTTAAATGCAGCTCCCACTCCGTCATCTGATTTGGAGGCATCAGTGTAAATTACATGGCAGTTTTTATATCTGTTAAGCTCCTGCTGGAAGGACTTTTTAATTAATGTGTGTGGAGTCTCTGCTTTATTTAACGTTGTGAGGTTTGTATTTATGGATGGGGTTTGTCCTAGCCAAGGGGTGGGATTTGATCATTCGCATTATAAAATTTGGTTAATTGTAATTGTAGATTGCTCATGTGTTTCCGCACTCTTTCGTAGAATGGAGGGTCATATCTACCTGTTTCGTAAATCTCACGATATCTATCAGTCAGAGTGTTATTTCTTGCTGGATGAGATTGTTGACTAACAATCGTAGTAGCCATAGATAGGCTTAAGTATATCCGCCTCTTCTGTAGAGAGGGCTCTCCAGTCAGACAAAGAAGACTCTTTGTTGGTGTAGTTCGAAAAGCTTCTGTAGCAATACGTAGGGCGTTGTTTTGGATTGGTTCCAATTGGTTGAGTACACGACAGCTCCATAGTCTATTTTGGGCCTTATTAAGGATTTCTACACATGTAATAATGTAGCTTCGTCTGCGCCCCATTTTTGGCTGGCTATGGTTTTCATTATGTTTAGTCCGCGTTGGCATGACTTTTTCAGTTCCATAATATGCTTCTTCCATGTTAGCTTTTTGTCAAAAACCATACCTAAGAATCGGATTTCTGTTGTGTGTTGTAGTGGAGTATTATTCAGTTTCAGATGAGGAACGGTCGGTCTGTATTTTCGGGTAAATAGCATGCATTTTGTTTTGGCTGGTGAAAATTGTAGGCACCTTGTTCCTGACCATTCTTCTAGTTTGTCTACAGATTTTTGCAGGTGATTTTGCATCGAAAAGGTATTTTTCCCTCTTATAAATAAAACCAAGTCATCTATGTAAAGCCTGCCTTTGACTATCGAGCTACATTGGTCTTAGATATCGTTAATAGCAACTAAAAACATCGTTGTGCTTAGTACTGCTCCTTGGAGTATTCCTCTTATTCCCCATGTGTGAATTTTATGCACTATATTAAAACTCCAAACTGTGTCGTACGCTTTGGTGAAAAAATTGCCATGCGCTCTTGATTGTTTGCTAAACTTTCGTGTATATCGGATTCTAAGTCTAATAAATTATCTATGGTTGATCTTTTACAACGGAAGCCACTTTGTTGCGGGATCGAAAGTTTATTTTGCTCTAGGTACCATTTAAGTAAGAAAACAACTTAATTTGTTGAAATGTACATTATATTAAACTGAAAGTTGTGTCGCCTAGCACTGTTAGTAGCTTTATCAAACGAGTGGAGGTATAATGAAAAGTTTTTAAGGCACTGTATAAATTGAAAACTTTCCATTGTACCTGCTGCTACTGTGTTAGCAAAACGAATCAGTTTAATATAATGTAGATTTTAACAAGTTGTTTTATTTCATCATTTATTGATTTTTAAGTTATCCAATAAAAAAACCGTGCAAAATAATTTTTGACCATAGGAATAGTATATTACATAGCGTGTGTGAAAAATCACTTTCGCACGAGTAATGTACAGTATTTTTCCTACGATCACGTGATAATTTCACCAAATAATCTGTAATCAACAACTGACATTTTAATACACAAAATGTTACAATTAAAGTCGACATAATTGATTTGAAAATTAACAATAACTGTCATTAGCAACAAAAATTCAAGTAGTTATAGGTAGGTTATTACAATTATTAATTGGTTGGATAATTATAGAAATTGGAAGTGAAATTATTATTGTTGCTTTTTATATACTTATCATAAATACCTTCCAAGATGATAACATTTTCCGACTATTGTAAGAGATGGTATGGATTAGTTGGTACTATGTTGGTACAACATAGGACTTCTGACGAACAGTACGCGGGTTCGATCCCCGACCGCTTCCTAAATTTTTTTAATTAAAATAATTAAAAAAATTTCACTTTTCAAATAGATCGCTCCAAATTCAGATATTACATGGGTAAATCTAATTAAAAATTATATATTTGACAGCTTATCAATGGTCAATCTTAATAAAAATTATACATTTGACTGATTATCCGCATGCGTGCGGACAATTACTTTTCTACGACCGTGCGTCTTAACCCATTTTCCCGCACGCATTCTAGTTTTGAAAGTGTCACTTTCCCGCAAATGTTGGCCTTATTAGATAGTTTTTACTTCGTAAGTTATAACCAGTGTTACAACAGGTAAATAAATATTTACGAAATATATCAAATAAAATTATTTCATCTACAAATGACTTAAAACCGTTGCCTTCATCGTCATCTTTATGCGACCTGCAACCGATACCATCCTCATCGACGTCATCTACTTACCAGTTAACACCAAATAACTCCACTGGACTGGCAATTTCAAGTAATTTAAAGAACACAACAAATTGTGTTTTTAATACTTACTTACTAATATTTATAATAATTAGTAGTTTTTAGTTAAAGCTTTGTATATGTATATTGAAATAAAATAATTTTTGAAAAATGGGTTGATATATTTTTTGCATATACGGTCGTAGAAAAAATAATGTTCCCAACCCATGCGTAAAGTGTCTTTCTCGCCCTAGACCCCTTGCCCAAACTCCACTCCGCGTCGTTCGGGACAACTGCAGTCGCGTGCGGGAAAGTATCACTTCCGCACTTGTTGGGAAAATAACTATTCCGCTCATGTGTGGAAAGTAATTCGCATGCTAGTTTGATATAAGCCACTTTCCAAGGTACTGTATAGTGCGATATACGTTACTTTCTATGTGGTCGTAGGAAAAAATATATAGGTATCGGATATAATATGTACCTTTCTATGTTTTTGACATAATCTTCCATTGCCTCACAATTTTAGTATTTTGCGCATGACTATAGTCTATTTTAATGAATGAGGGAGTATTAAAATACTAAAGCATTTGTAATCCATAGGCGTATCACTTCTTTTAGTATATGGTGAAAATATTTTTTGAAGTTATACCCCGAGTATTTTCGTATGAAATAAATCAATATAACGGGTGTACACTTATACAGGGTGGTCCTTAATTCATTGTACATAGTAGGACAGTACAATCTTCACTTAAAAATATTGCGATTTAAATCAACTAGCCTCAATAAAATGTTGATATTAAGAGAGATACAGGGTGTTGAACATGAAACTTTAATTTTTGTTCCTACAATAACTTCATTGCTTTTTGACGTATATGCACAAAAATTTAATGTTGGAGTTTTTTGGACATTAGAAATAATAACTTTGAACCTATTTCGATGTATTTTGTAGAGGGCGCCGAATAGGCCACATATTATGCGGCATAAATGTACGCTAAACTTTTTTGCTTTCCAGATTAGCGCTACTTTTGTGAAAAATCATTAAAGCCACATCAATGCAACAGAAAAAAGGTATATCTGTTAGTATCCTCATAATTTACTCCAATAATTTAATTCAATTTAATTAAATAATATGTGGTGCCTTCTACAAAATACATCGAAATAGGTACAAAATTATGATTTCTCATATCCAAAAGCTTCCAGCTTCAATTTTTTGTGCATATACGTCTAAAAGCGTTAAAGTTATTGTAAAAAACAAAAATTAAAAGTTCATGTTCAACACCCTATATCTCTCTTGATATCAACATTTTATTGAGGCTAGTTGATTTAAATCGCAATATTTTAAAGTGAAGATTTCACTGTACTTCTTTGCACAATTATTTTTTTGGACCACCCTGTATTGTCATCTAATTAGCCTGCTTATAACTTCTAAGCAGATGAAGGTAAAAAAATTCAATTATTTTTAAAATGTTTCATTTTTCCACAAGGTAGATATTAAGAACTTTGTGTCATACTGGTTATATAAGTATAAGGGATCAAAATTATTTCAATATGAAAACTCACCAGTATAAAGTAAAGCTACTTCTTACAAATCCAAATAAGAATCGTAATCTGAAGAAGCAATCAATATTTACAATGAGTAGTTCGATCATTTAATCAGTAATATTGTCCAACTTCCACATTTTCTCTTCTTCGTTAATCGTATGATTTACTGCCTTTTCCCAGTTTTCAGGCTTCACATTATTTGCAGCCTTCAAAAACAACTTTTTAACATCTCTCAATTCAAAAGAGTTATTTTTTCTTGTAACTTCTCCTTTCATCTGTTCCCATATCAGTTCAATTGGGTTTAGCTCGCAGTGATATGGTGGTGATCTAATTACCGTCATCTCACGACTTTTTGCCATTTTATCAATTTCAGATTTTTCGAATTTATGTTTATGAAGGGCACACAGAGAATACAATTCTTACCTAACAGAACCGTGATGGAACTTAATATTCTTTGAATTTAGCCAATTCTGTAAATCTTTTTTCAACCACTTGGTTGTGGGCAACTGTGATAACTTGCATTATCCATTAATATTATACAGCTCTGAGGAAGATGATCTATCATTAAATCGAACCATTCTTTAAAGACATCATCATTCATGGTAGTCACCGGTACGAGTAAATTCAAAAGTCAATAAACCACCTTCAACAAAACCACTTTAACTGCCGATGTGTATTATTATCAGTCTGCGCCCCTTTCCTGATGGTGGATTTAGACCAGTAGATGAATTATTTAAAAAAGCCTGTCATCGACTTATTGTTTCTTCTTGCCAAAATTTATTTGGTGTATGTCCGTCGTTGATCCATGTTTCATATAAATAAATTATATTTATTATTTGGTTTCTCATTTCTTTTATAGTCCTTTTGTAATTTCTTCTCCATAATACAATAGCGAAAATCGATTTTTTTTTAGGTTCCATTTCAGGGTAATCGAACCGTGGCAAGAATAACTTCGTCTACTGTCGAAAATTCTTCTCTAAAGAAGAACGTATGCACTTTCCTTCGAAGTATTTCTTTCAAATGATTTTTATTTAAAATTTTGGTTTTCCTGAAGCTTTACGTGCTGTTTGAAGCCTGCCCCATTTCTCTTCTTCAATAACTTTAAGCGTACTAACCAAGCGTACAATTTCACTGTGTCATCAACACTTTTACATAAATGGTTGACTGTAAATGATTTAAAACAATCAAATATTTATGTTTTGTCATGAACTATTAAAGGACCGATTTTTCGGCCCTTCCAAAATTTACATAATTACACTAGAATTCACAATAGACTGCATCTTTCAAATTTCAACTAAACGACTTCTAGTAAACTGTTATGAATACACAACTTGGACTCCTTACTAAATGGAATCGTAATTTAGGTGAAATTTGTTGGAAAGGTAATCATCTAGTTATAATCCCATTTATTTGCAAATAAGTACTTGAAAATAATCTTATGATACGGCATTTGGCTGTCCAATCCTTTTTCTATTATTCTTCACTGCTTATGGTTATGGTTATGGTTGTAAAAGACTAATAAAAGACCGAAAACGTGAATATAGACCAGGGTCGATATTTTTTGAAACCAAAAAAATAACAGTAGGATAAAACCCATTAGAAATGGGGGAGAATGTGATGAAATTGAAAAGAGAAATAATTTACGAGCGATCCGAGTTCGGGAAGTGGGAGGGGGTGAGTATTCTATGGTAAAAAATGCTTTATCTTGATTTCCGGCAAAACTACAAGTCTTGTGGAAAAAAGTTGAATGGCAAAGTTGTGGGTAATGAAAGGATCTACAACTTTTGCATACACAATTTTTTCTCATAATCTCAAGATTTATGTGAAAACTCAAATAACTAAGTTTTTGGTTTTTTATTTTTTTCTTTAAAAAAAATTTTTTTTCTTACGAAATTTAGTGAAAGTATTTCTCATTATATCCCAAATACACTGTAAGTAATTTATTTGATTTGAAATATTCATTTGATCACATTATTTTGACTTAATATCAAAAAAACACCCTACATTTCAATCGAAAAGTCTCGCGTCAAAATATCAGCTTTTTTCAAAAAGTCACTTGGCTTTTTGTTCGTTGAAATCTACTTTCTGATATTGTGAAAAATGATATATATTACTATGGTGAATGTTCTCAGAAAACGCAGAAAATGAAAAAAACTCGAATTCGAAGCTTTTTTAATCGCTATGTACAATTTCATCAATAAAATGTGATTGCTGCAATTTTTTCGAGATAAAAAGTTTATTCATTAAATTCGAATTACATTAATGTCATATAAAATCTCATAAAATGTAAATATACATGTAAATCGTACCTATTATCAACGAACAATAACAAGACAAGAAGGGTCACTCTCCGTCGGAACTTTCATGTCCAGCTTACACTAGCGCGCCGACGATTTCGACAAATTCCTGGAGCCGTGCACGTGCTCGTGCTTATACGAGGTTGAAGCAAACCGCTAGCGATTAAAACGAATAAACGTTCACTTACCAGGGTGACTTAAGAACATCTAGCAATAATTAAAATAAAAAAGGGAATATCGTCAGGATATTTAATTGGTGAATCTAAACATAATTATAAAAAGAACTGGTACCTAGCAAAAATGAAGGGAAAAATGAAAGTTACATCAAAAAGTAATAATGTATTAAGCTACAGATGACATTAGTAGGTATAAAAATTAACAATAAAATGTTTGCCAATGCCAACTTAAATAGGTACTTTAATATAAAATGTATACAGGTCATTACAGGTCGTTTCAAATCCGAAGCCATCAAAGAGTACCAACTTACCTAACAGTAAATACGGGTACTGGGAAAAATAATTATCGCGATTCGAAAATTGTGAGAATCGATACACGACCCATCCAAAACCAAAGGTGTTTAACCAAATGAGTTAAAATCTATGAATTTTGAAAATCTTTTTTTAAGATATTTAATTTTATGTTAGGTTTCATTGATTGTTTGGAAGAATATCTATTTTTTATATCCTTGTTCGCAAATTTAATTGTAAAATAACTCCGCAGCCTAATATATGTTTAAAAAATATTTATGAGGAAACTCTTTACAAGGATGTGTAAACAGTAAATTTTCATATAATTTTCTAAGGGTCGCTCCAACGTTCTCCTGACAACTAATCATATATTTTCAGCAAAGATTATTTCTAGTTGTTTAACATATTCTACAATATTACTAGGAGGTACATTCAGACCTCCATAGTTTTTAGAAGTCGAATATGCTTTATGCTCTAAAAATACAGCCGCTTCTTTTGGTAATATCTTTTCATCATTATACATTGTGCAAGCACTACAAGAGTGTTGCAGCAAACATTTCCTTAATGAATAGCCAGAAATGTAAACTATAGCATTGCATTCCGTACTTGAAATTTTTCTATAGTCGCATGTGAAAACTGTTAAAGAGCTATTATTTGTCAATATAGGTACATCGATATTTTTATATTCTTCTAGCATATCGGGAGTTACATTGAGCAAAACTGTATTAAGATCTTTAATACAATTGGCACCTTCAACCTCATTAAAATATTTTAGAGAAAATAATTTCTTGAATGCCCTACAAAATTGAATTGGGGTTGGATTTCTCGAGTTTCCGCAACAATTTCTTACCAGACCAAAAAAATTTTCAATGCAATCCCGATTAAGGTTCCTTGTTAAAAGAAATTAATAATTCCTGCATTTTAAGGTTTCCCATAAAGACAGAGCAGAGGTAATAGTAATTTTCCAGCCATTTATAAAGTGCATAGTATTGTTTATACATTTTTCCACGTATGTTACCTTTCCATCATTCTGTTTGCAGAACCAAACACAAAACACTACGTAAATTTTCATTTTATTTCTAAAAGAAAATTCGCTCACTCATAAAGACAACCGGTATATCTCTTTACATATCCCTACGACGGACAATCTGTTTATGCATATCGCGCGTATGAGACTTACGGTGCTCTATACACAGTAGCATCCGATATTCGAGCGAGAGGAGGAGCTTAGAGTGATCCTTCTTGTCTTGTTAATGTTCGTTGCTATTATTGAATTTTAACTGTAACTATTGTTAATGTTATGACCCATATTTTTAATCCCTTTGAAGGACAAAAGCCGCCCAATGGCGTGCATAAAATTTTTTTATAAATTCGAATATTGTGAAATAACGCTTTCCAAATGTAATTATAATTAATATAGTGGATTAAAATTAACCTGCATAAAATTTGTAATACAATTCAAGGTCATCACATTAACATTAGTTACACTTATACAAGTTGGTTCGGTGAATATTTTCCCATGCGTCATCATTCATATAGAAACGCAATACATCAATACATTGAATTACACGTAGGTCGTAGATTGATGTTTCAATAAGGAAGTGGCTAAAGTGACGGTGTGCGTTATTTATTATTGAAGCTAGATATTTATAAATATTTCACAGCCTTTTAGCGATATGCTATCTAAATCTTTAGTTTGAAAAAACTGTTAGTATTCCAGCGTTTTATAGGGTTATTCCGCAAATTTACTTGCATAAGAGTTAGAATTAATAACAATTTCCTCAGTAGAAACTTTGCAAATTAGAATTGCCTTTTTAGTGTTATGGCTGGCAACCATTACTATTGGGCCTTCCCACCCATACGGTTGAACAATGAAAAATAGAAATCTTTTGGGTTGTGAAAATAAATAATAAATATTTTAAATATGTATATTCAAGACTCATAAATATATACAATAAATTTCATTCAATTTTCCTCATAGAATCAGAGCTATCACCAGTATTTATACGAGTATTTATATCTATGGTGATTGGTTGAATGCTTATATCAACTATATTTTGCTCTGGGGCATACCACTTTTCTATAATTTCATTTTTCCTAAATTTCTTAATGATATCGTTGCAGTGCCTCTTTCCACATATTTATAACAGAGCTATCTGAATACTTATCTTTACCAATATATTCATTGTAATATGACTTGCAATTTGCCCAAATTAATTCAATAGCGTTGAATTCACATTGATATGGCGGTAGTCCCAGCAAAATATGTTTTATACAATTCTGTTGAATGGAATTCTATCCATAACCATGATGAAATGTCAATTTAAGGTTAGTTTTCATTGCGAAGTAAATAAATAAAAAAGGTGGAACGTGTCGCGGGACACGGTAGGAACTTTAGTTCCTTTTAAGCAAAAATTATTCAATACATGTGACGTTACGTTATAGATAAACAATTTACATGTCTCTCGTTGGTCGAGTAGTAAGCAAACCAGACTCTCACGCGGTAGACCCGGGTTCCATACTCCGTGAAGAAGTTTTTTTTATTGTTAATTTTATTTTGGAATAATTATTCTGCTTGATATTAATAACGACAACAGGTAGACGTTTGAAATATTTAGCAGAATATTCATTATTATAGATAATGGTATGGTACCCTTCATGAGGGAGTCCGACTGGCAACATCTACTTATAACAGCATCGTATATTTAAAAAGGGAAACCGTAGCATTATACAAATTGGGCATAAAAGAACTGTACGTTTACCACAAAAAAATTAGTGGAAAAATAAAATTGAATAGTGAAATTTTCAATTTGAAGTTATATTACGGTTTATAGATATTTTTATTTTCTAGATTTTCTAGAAGTGGGTCGTAGAAAAAATATGCTGTTCGACTCGTGTGGATTGTCCATATCGCACTTGAAGGATTGAGCACTCCGCCTACGGCGTCGTGCTCAAACTTTGTCGATCGTGCGATATGGCCATCATATCCACACTAGTTGCACAAACTACTATTTCTATCAAAATATGCCCTTTTACATTTAAAAACAGCCTGCCAAATGTCAAATCAATTTATCCATCCATTTTAAAGTTATCGAATTAAAACATTCAAGTTTTCAAAATTTCAACACCCTGTATTTCGAAAAGTAAATGTGCTAGACCCCTTAATCTCGCAAAAAAAATTATGGAAATAATAGTAAAAATGTATCCGAACAAATTCAAGTAGATCACCAGCACTGCGAATACCAGCTTTGCATAGAATATTAATATGGCATCGGTGGTTCAGTGGTAGAATGCTCGCATTCCACGCGGGCAGCCCGGCTTCGAATCCCGGCCGGAGCATATGAATCGCTGCTTCGTAAACGAGAGAGAGGCACAAGCACGCAAGCAAGGCACATAACGAAGGAACGTAACATAACGTAGCGTAACGTAACGCGTAACGGTCAGATCTTTTGCGTCGCGACCCCTGGTCGCTCAAACATAACCTGACGTAAAGAGCTAAAGTTCCAATAGTAGATGAATAATCTTTACTTACCACAAAAATTCGAACACTCGGGTGTAAGTAAGTCGTTATAACAACTGTTTTTTAATTAAATTTATATGCAAGGGGCAAAAAAATGAGTAAAAATGTGAAATAAAAATGTAAACAAAGTCTTTGGTCTGTCAAGGTACAAATTCGCGTTAAACTTATCGCCGACATTCATCATATCGCTATCTCTGTTTGTTATATTATGTTGTAATGGAACAAACGGTTTCATTTCGAGGGTTTAGATTCTGTGAGTAGGAAAGAGACGTACTACAAAAAGTAGTATGTGAATAATTTCATACATGGGAAAAGATTCACCGAACGAACTGTACTTCAGACTGATTTCGTTATTCATTATAATATTTTTAAGTACGTTAAAAACGAATTGTAATCACTTATTTATTAATGTTGTTTCTTTGATGGCATTTCTTTATCGTTAGTTTCGACAAACCTTTCCAACTTTAGTTGATCTTCGAAATCTTCAAGACCATCACCTTTTTCGTCTCCAATGATATTTTCAGTTGTGCATAATTTTGTAAATTTTAAACCATGTTTTCAGCAGCTACATTTTAAACTTACACCCAGTTTCACAGCTGCAGCAAATAGTTTTTAGCAATACTTCCGGAATTAATTCCTATTCTGTAAATTTGGGCATAATGCCACGTTGATGTTGCTTTCATTTTGACATTTATAAATATATATGATTAATTATTGTAATCCATTTTTTAGGTTACGTTACCTCAGTTTAATCCCACATCTCTATAAAACACCTTAAAATGCGCTAAAATTTTCCGTAGGGCACTCAGGTATATAATAGTTATTTACGTAATTAGTGGGATATGGACATTATTAACGCACGCATGTATAGTTTGCAAGACGAGGCCGTAGGCACATAAGTGCGATAATAATTCCTATGACACGTGTTACCTACGTACAAAATTTTATCTACAACTGTTTATTAGTATTATTAACAGTACTCACATGATAAAATTTTTTAAAAAATTCAATCCAACGTATTTTTAATAATTTCAACTGCAAACATAAGGTATTGTGTATCATATTTTGTGGCCATAGAAACAAAGACAAACAACGCTGTGGAAATAAAATAAATTAGTGATGTCATCAATAGAGCATGGATTTTTAAGCATAAAAAAACTTAAAATAGGCGCTTAAAAACGCTCAAAACTTTCTGAAAATAAGCTCATAAATATGCATGAAATTTAAAAAAAATTCAAAGAAAAGTAATTTATAAAAACGACTATCTTTATCAATATAACACAGTTTTACACAAAAAACATAAAAATAAAAGTCATTGCGTCATAAGATAATGTAAATAAGAAAACTACTTTTTCCTAAAAAAAGCAGAAACTTACTTCTTGCAAAAAAAACACTAAATAATAGGAACGAATGAAATTTTAAACATTACAAGCTACTCGTCTTTGAATAAACCAATAACTAATTGTTTTTCTAAATTGTCAACAGTAAATCCCATTCTTCTATCACTCAGCACAAATTTTAAATGAGAAAAACTTCGTTCAAAATCCACGCTGGTAATTGGTATATTTAAATTTAGGAACAGGAGTTGCATCTATCGCAAGATCTTTAACAACAGTTCCTTTAATAACATTTGCTATTTGGTTTAAAGCCGAGGGTATCCACAATCGGCCTACGGAATTCCCCGAACAATAGACATGTACTGGGTAACGCTAGTACGATGTTGTCACGTTATAATATAAAGTAAATTAATCGGAAATTGACAAATACATTAAAAACTGACATACCGAAAAGTAAATGTACAAAATTAGCACCAAATACACCACTAATTGTTAAAATATGCATAAAACTAGCACGAAAAAAAATAAATGCATTAAAACTGAAAATAGGTATAATGGCACAAAAACAAATTGACCCTGTGAATCCTCTTATTAAAATTCATGCATATATGTGATCAAAATACATCTGCCATCAAAAATTACTTATGGCATAATAGCTATAAATCCGCGCTCTA
>CAJUYI010000172.1:222792-246348 GCA_910591695.1 Galerucella pusilla
TTTTTTTTTTTGGGAGCTTGATTTATATCCTAAAAAAATTATCGAATGTGGAAAGCAGGCGCGCGGTTTGAACGTGACGTCACTCCTCCCTCCTTTGTAACGTCAAAGACCCTACGACCTTGAGAACGACAGTCCGTTATTTCCATAGGATCTGTAAAATTTGCTTCCCTGGTTTTTAATTTTGACATCTCATGTAACCTCGAAATTGATATTGATATTCTCATCCATTTTGGATTATTTGCTTTTGTTAAAATAACAATCAAATTGCCCAAGCAAAATATTCATTTACGTTCCTCGAGATGAAAGCAGACAAAAATTATGGTTCGAAAAAGCAAAAGCTCAAAAGAAGTTGACCAAAACGAGGAACATTTGCTTCTTCGTTGGATGTTTCGGCCATCTTACAGTATCAAACCGTTTCAGTTAGTGAACCTTTGTGCAGAAAATGTGAACTCTATGATGACACACTTACTCTATGCACCTACCCACAGCTCTGTAGCAAAATTTAGTGTCAGTCAAAATAGCGCTGCATAAAAATAACGCAGAACAAAAACAGCGGGGGACAAAATAGCGTCGGTTCAAATAGCACTGCGACTAAATAACGCCGGCAAAATATCCTTAGAAAATTAACTATTAAAATAGGGGAAACTAGCGCAAATGTAATTATAATATGTATAATGAAAATGTAATGATAATGAGCACTTCTTAAGTCCGCCTTCGATGATATTCTAGTTGTCTACACTTTGATCTGTGTCAGTTGGCCGGGAAGCGATATGTGTTGAATTATGATGAAAAATGTTGATTCTCGTTCTTATTTGGTTTCCGTTTCTTATTTTATGATATTGTTAAAGACAGTTACACTTTGATCTCTGCCAGCTGGCTGGGAAGCGATGTTGAATTGAATTATGAAAACTTTTGTTATGACTATTATTTTTGAAAATTATGTTATTTCCAATTATGCTAATCAGGAACTATAGTCTATTTTTATCAATGAGATAGTGTCAAAATAATTAATCATAATTATTTTTGTGCTGCGCTATTTTGTCGAGCGCTATTTCGACTGACGCTATTCTGCTACAGAGCACTCACTCACATATTTTTCTCCTGCCAGAACTTAAAAGGACTCAGTCGGAAGCACTTTGGAGAGGAAATGATACAATCATTACAACTACTGAAAATCCTTCCAGTCAAACTACTGGCCTATATAGAAGACACGAAGATTCTGGAATGGAAGCAGATAACATGGGAAGTGGTACAATGACTCGAATGAAGTAGACAGAACTTTTCAAATACACTGCATAATCTATTACAACCATATATTCATTGCAATTGTGATGCCGAGGAATATTTAAATTTGAAATGAAATACACGGTGTCCCATTCTGTAACACGCTGTACAATTGCACCTGATTTTAAAATATGGACCATTGGGCTGGCTATAGTCGGTTCAAATTTTATTTAAATTTCATTGAGGATTTACAAGGCATTGGACATTATCTCACTAATGAGTCTCCCTTTATAGAGATCAACATGTCAACAAATTGAAAACATAACCCAGATTCAGTTAATTTTTACGAATAGGGTGGTGATATATTTTGTGGTATATTCAAACCGCTATTCTCTTTTTTGTTTTAGATTGATCCTAAAGTAATTCAGCACTTTACGGAACAAATTACCAAGTTTGGAGAAACATGTATGGAAGAAACTAAAGCTACAAGCGGTAAGGAAAAATATAAAGGTGCACTTATAGTTTCCATAACTTGAGCTTTAAACATTATGCAGTAATAGTTAGAATGTGAGAGTTAAGCATTAACGACAAATTAATTTAAGTATACACCTAATTTGGTTACAGTTGCGACCGATTTAGTATTATTTTCACTTGTAATTTGTTTTTCTTTTATTCAAATATTCCTTGCCAATGTTTAACAGTAATTGGGATCGATTATTCATTAAAAGATGAATTTCCGAAAATTTGAGATAGGTAAATTCTATAACAAGTACGAACGATACCGGCCGAATAATTAAACGGTAAATGTAATAAATTAAATTGAACCATTCATTCACGACTTACGTTATAAGCTTACTGCTTACGGATAAGGGCTCTATTCTGTAAGTATGTACGATGCCGTTGATGAACGAATATCGTTTACGAACGATAAATGTTATTCTGTATTCAAAATGCTAACGAATCTCTCGTTAGAAATCGCCGTTCATGAACGACAGCCAGAAACGTCACTTTGGGTATAAAAATTTGTCTATTTTTGAGAAAAGATTAATTATTTCGGTGAAAATTATGGAAATTGTTGGAGAGGAAATGGTTCGATGGTATGGTGTAGTTATTTAATATTCAATAAGAAGTATTTATGTTTTCTTACATTTTGATGGAATATTTACAAGTGAAAAATTCGTAACCTCAGCTCATTGACATATAAACGGCAATGCCTCAGCTAAGCTTTTCCTCTATCTCTTACCATAACAAAGAGCCATAACCTCAAATTGCAGTTAAAAATTGAACAACGTTGTCACATTGCAAATTATTTCAAAGTCGGTGAAAATATTGACATAAAAAACGTTAGAAAAACTATCACAGTCCTTTATTATTTACATTAATAGGTTTGTGCAGTATATTAAATAGCATAGTAGTTGATTTTGAAAACATTAACGGATATGTATTTATATAGAATGGATATTAGCTACGATGTGCATCACTTAATTATGATGTAATTCAAAAGTCTGACAACGCTGTGATATTTTGATCTACTATAATACCCATTTGAAACCGTCCAACTTTCGTTAACATCGGAGAGTGGTCAACGAAAAAGATACAGAAGGTTTGTTCCAACTGAGCGAAATGATGCGTACATAAATGTCAAAGAAGTGAGTATTCAATCACATTATCACATTAAGACAAAGTGAGCTGAGATGAAGTAAGATAAATTGAGGCAAATTTATATCTAAAAAGAATGCATGACAGTCACAGATCACAATTATAACATAACCTCTAACGTTTATACCTCGAATTATACCACAAAAATTTAGTTTATACACAAATTTTCATTTTCAACAGGCAATGGTTCCTGAAAGTAACATAAATACCACTTCTTAAAGCAATTCTGATTTAAAAGAACATTAACCACACCTTTAAGATAGATGTGACATGTGACATCAACAAATATCCGGTACAGATCCCAAAAAGTTCTCAACTCACTTCTAAGTTCTATGAAAAGCTAGCTAAATTGGGGTAAGGGGGGAAGAAATTTTCTTAGTTAGTCTCACTTTGTACACAACTCGAGCCATATTGAAAGAACATATACTTTTTCCTAATTTACTGAGACTAATTGAGTGACTCAGTTAATCTCAGATAAACGTGGTAAAAAGAACACAGCTATTGTTGCCGTATGTTATCAATGAATTGAAATGTATGTGGTAGACCATTTGCTCAAATAGTAGTTCAAGAGTAACAAGAAAACGTCATATCTTGATAGATGTCATTTTATAATTTAATCTTAGTGATGAGACTTCCAAATTATAGGTATAATATAAAATAAAAATTGACCGAAAACCTTCAATCAGCTCTGCGCAAAAAGATGTATTAGTGCAGTTTATTAAGGAACATGAAGATTTGCGAACGGGCCGGTTTACTTCTGATTGATGACATATCAATGACATACGTAAAATACGTTATGCGCAGGAGAACAAAATTGCTCCTCTTCTACCAAAATTTCATAGGAAGGGAATCGCCGAGAATACGGCGTATAAAATTTCAATTGAACAATGGCGGATTTTCTCGTAGGAACGCTCACATCTATTGGTTGAGAATAAGAACCCTGGATGTAGAACCGTTCGTCCAAACTGTCAGTTGATGTTTTAGGGCGAGTTGTATTAAACAGTATCAAACACCTAAACTCGGTTTAATGATGACTGATGTGTAGACTGATGTAATTGATGTAATTGTTGATAATAAATACATCAATCAGTCACAGTCTAAACATCAGTTATAATTAAACCGAGTTAAAGTGTTTGCTACAACTCGCCCTAAAGTTTAGGTAATGGTAAATAAGCATAAATCATACATAAATAAAACGTGAAATTACAGGGTTGTAATAAAGTTCCTGAAAGTGGTAACAGTTAAAAATGAATCGTAGAATCGTTCCAACAATGCATAGGGTATGATGTTCATGGATTAATTCTCGTACAGGTTCTCGAACGTTTGATTCGTACATAAATAAATTCGCGAACGTTCACGTACTAATCAGAAGGTGGTTGGAACAAACCTAGAATAACGTTTCAAAATGTTTCGTTCACACTTCCAATCGTTTGTAAACGAAACCTTTGCTGAACGAAATATTACAGAATAGACGCCTCACTTTGATCGTACTATAGACCATTCCAAAACACCTGACTTTGACAGGCTGGCCATTCCATTAGGTCCCCCGATCAGTTGGAGTTTTTGGTCACGTGATCACAGATTAATCTGAGCAAATTGCTATTAACGAACGGCCCGACCAATCATACATATAAAAGAACTTCTAACCTCCCTTTTGCCCGTCTGTCATTTAAGAGACTACGATTTTTTTGATTGATTTTGTCGTTTTAGATTTTAATTTCATTATTCACGACTATATCTAGCCCTGCGGCAATTTTGGTAGCTATTCATGGTCAACAAACAGTACGAGATTTATCTAAAGACCGAACAGTTCAGAATTACCTCCCCTACCTCTAGATACAATAAACGAACGATTCAGACTAAAAAGATTAATTGGACGTAAATAACGAACGCAGCAAATCTATTTAAATAACAAAAATTTCACAAATAACACATGTCTTAGTCAGTAAACTGTCTCTGCATGGAATTTAATAATTAAAATGTCAGGAGATGAAAAGAAGCAAATCAACAGGGGGGATTTTTTTGTGATTTCAGCGAAAGTCAAGAGCAAGAGATACAGATGCTTGGAGAAATCAGTTAAATAGTCACCCCGCTGGTTTGAAACAGCCGGAAATGAAAAAAAAAAGATTTGACAATTTCACACTCAAAAACACTTCAAGACTTTCATAAACCTATCGCTCATTCGAAACACAACTCAAAAAGTATTGTTTTTCAGGAAACACATTTTAAAATGTTCATTCTCCTTTTATTACCTAAAATGTCAATAAACAGCATTTTTGGCCCAAATTATAGAATAATTAGAAAGTAACTGGGTTCTCTCAATGTTTCAAGCTAATGGGCTTGTTATCAATGAAATATTTTCTCGGTTTTTCTTAAGTTATTTTGTAAAACTGAATAAACAAGATAACTAGTGAAATTTTCAGCTCTTGAACTTTCCCCACTACTTAGATATTAGAGGTTGAAAGTGGAGCTCCCTTAAAAAGCGACGGAACGGACTGTGACGTCACATTGCATATTGTGCTCTGTACACCGCTGCGTTTCACATAAGAAAGTTGGTTCCAGCTGCAATATCTTTAAATTTCAAAAGTGCTAGTGATTTTTGCTATTAAAGATGTACTCAGTAGATACTGGATTTATTGAAGCAGATTCTGCAAATTCACCTGAAGTCGATATCTTTATGGTAAGGGACTACATTAATAGAAACAAAGAATTCACACTTGGCTTCTGAATCGAAATTTCAAAACAATCTATAATATATTGAACATTTTTATATCTGCGTCTGGAGGGAGTAGGAAGTCTTTTCTTAACTTGCACAAATGGGTAAAGGTAACTGGCTATCTGTATCTGTATCTGTAGAGTGGGGAGGGTGAGTGTGTAGGCTCACAGCACTTAGGCCACATGTGACCCATTGTACATCCTCCCGAGGAGTTGTCCTCCTAGGTCATTGTCCATCCTGTCCTTCTCAGGAAGGTGGTCAGGTCACTAGGAGACATCTCCTTTATATCGGCAGGTGTAGGCCAAGACTCACCGAACACACACTCTCTTATTGACGATAACTCCGGACACTCGCATAAGACATGCCTGACAGTTTCATCTTCCTGTTCACACATCCTGCATAGAGGTGTGTCCACTAACCCCATAGTATGGAGGTGTTTCCTTAGTTGACAGTGACCAGTCAGAAATCCTACTGTTAAACGTAGGTTTTTCCTGGTCATCGCCAAATATTTCTTCGGCGCCAGCTTTCCAGGGTCGCCCAGGGTGATCCTGGCAAGACTGCATCCTTTGATTCCATCCCATCTCTTAAGGGATTGAGCATGGGTGTAACGTTTGGCTAGTTCTGCAATTGTCGAAGTCGTTAGGCCGTAGGTGTCACTGGGTCCTAAAATTTTCAGTCCAGCGGCTTCCCTGGCTAAAGAATCAGCAATGCGATTTCCTTTACTCCTGTCGTGCCCTTTAACCCACCTCAGGATAATATTGTTATCTGCCGAGGCGTCAGCTAAATCTTGGTGGCACTCTAGTACTAGCCTCGATATAACACGTTGTCTGTTCAAGGCTAATAGGGCTTGTCTACTATCAGTGCAGATTGTTATGTTTTTTCCAGAAATTCCTCTTCTGGTTAGTTCTTTTGTGGCAATTGAGATACCAGCCAGTTCTGTTTGAACCACGCTGGTATTGTTTCCCATTCCCCACTTAATCTTGAGGCTCAGTGCTCTCGAGTAAACTCCACATCCTGAGCCTTCTTTCATTTTTGAACCATCTGTATAAATGCGTATTGCATTTGCAGCGTCTGGTTCTGTGTTCTGTTTTATTTGAATTTTGTAGGGTTTGTTAAACAAAAACCTGGGTTCAATTGCATCGTTGGCTGCCTGCAGCAGAGGTAGCGCAGTGAGCGCTTCCTGCCATAGGCTCAACCTCAATTGGCCCACTCCTACTTCGGGGTTTACACCAGCCGTGCGCAATCGTACCATGGCCATTAACGCAAATTAACGCAATTACTGGTCTGACCCCTCTGGACCTGCACGTCAAGGTAACTGGCTAATAACGGTATAGTTTTTTGTATAATGCTACATACTCTGGAAAGTACCACACCAAAATCGTCTCCTAATATCCTATAAGGTAAATTCAATTTGATCTTTTTTAATGTTAAAAATATATCAAGATTGTCCAGCTCACATTTTTTTAGTTAACAAGCTCACAACAAATAATGAATGACTCGGAACTTCCAAAAAGATTTGGATTTTTTTTCTATCAAATAAAATATTCTATCTCGTCTGACCTATTAGTGTCTAGATAAAATGAGCTATTCGGATCTGACATACTTAATTCTGACGAGCTAAATGTAGAACAAGGACCGCTAGTGGACATTGAAAACTCTTCGTTCATAGGTTTTCCGTCTTTTACCATCCACGATTTCTTTGGAATGATCTCATTGCTAGTGCATTTTCTCTTTTTATCCATTTCCCATTTATAAAACCCCTCGCCCTATTTTCAGAGATATAGGTTCCATTCGTGTGATATCCATTTGATTTTCTTCCTCTACTTTATCATCATCAGAGGCTCTATTTTCTGAGCTTAACTTGTGAAAATTGCGACCGTGGCTTTGAACTATGCATTGTTACTCTATTTTTTAGACAGTCAAACAATCTCGGTACTACTCAAGGTTTTAATTTAACTGTTCCACTGCTCACTGTTTTAATGTGTATATATATATTTTTCTGGTGCGTTCTTGGATGTGTTAGGACAGTCGGGAATCAAATAGTATTCATTTACCACTTTTTTCTCACTCCCTTCACAATAAAATAACGAAACAGTAGGTACAGTCAACAGTCCAGCGTTATTTTTTCCTTACACAAAACGATACAATATACACAATACACAGCTCTCGACTCGCGGCGTTTCAAACGTTAGGTAGAGCATATGCAGTGTGACGTCACAGGTAACCACGCCCCGTTTTCGTTCAATCAATTAATTTGAGAGTTTAAACGTTCGCGGAAAAATCTAAAATTTTGGGGATCTGTTTAAAATGAGTTTTAGTTTCTATTATTAACTAAAAAATTTTTCGTACTTCCGGGCCTAAAGTGACAACTTCACTCCCTTGTGACAGGTACTAAAGTGTCACATTTAATCCCTCCGGGATTAAATATTGACGAAACTCCCGGAACGATTAAATCACAAACAAACGAATTTAAGGGATATTTTATTAAAAAATATAATTAATTAGAATGGTAATTAACGTTAATATTCAAATTAATATTGTGACAGTTCGTCATATTGACCAGTCTTTCCTGGGTTAATGACACCTTCACTCATGATACCAATAATTATCAATAACAATGTTTCTTTACAATGACACTAGTAATGACAATGTTTCTAAATTATAACTGTCACAACGCAATGTTACTATGGTAACTTATTTTAAAGACAGTTTATTAAATGAGTTGAAGAGAGAAAAAACTGATTGAAATTATTGAAATAATTAATAAAATCATACCGGAAGTACTAAAAGTATCGTATATACCTTGCGACTGAAGTACATTTAATCCTTCAGGTAAATTATGGCCCTCCCTGCGGTCGGGCCATAAACTTTACCTTCAGGATTAAATGTACTACTTCAGTCCCGCGGTATATAATATACTATTTTCTTGAACAAGCCCATTATTAAATCAAATTTAGATTTTAGAGGCTTTTTTAGTCCATACACCCACTTGTGTCACTATTACTCATTAAAAATTGTTGAAAAATAATGATTTATGCTGTTATAACTCAAATTGTATCACTGTTTTCTCTGAATAATTATTTGATTAATACTTACCGACAAGATACAACTTTTTACATTGTAAAATAATATTGACACGCATGCTACCTATTTCTCATTATTTTTGGATGTGTTGTTGTTCAACAATATTCTTTAGTATATTTTAAACCTCTTTGACTGAATAGCAGTTGTGCCACTATTGTTTCGAATTAGCGCTATATTGAATTTCCTACTTAGCTTATAGGATGCACAAAAACTGCAACAGATCTACATTACCACTATGTACAATTTGACCTTAAATTGAATTTCAAGTATGGATTGGACCTCATAATGTTTAAAAAAATGATTACATCTCTTATATTACCAATAATATTTTTTATTGCAGATGATGTTGCCCAATTAATTGCTCACCAATCCCCTACGACTCATGAGGGAAAATGTATGATCTCTTGTATCTATAAAGCATTTGGTATCGTAAGTAGTTTAAAAATACAGGAATAAACTCAATCCTGCTTAAGTTAAAGCACCGTACACTAACTACCGACAAGTAAATTCACTTCGTCGATTTATGGGTTACCGAAAATTTTCTCACCCCTCCCCCTCCTGGCGAGCTCTGGCTAGTTTAAATAGAGTATTGAATGTTGAATTATGATAACAGACGTGTAAGGCGCCCGAGAAAATATGTACCAAAATTTTCAAGCGTTCCGACGCAAGTGAATTTACTTGTCGGTAGATAGTGTACGGTGGTTAGAGCCTCTAGAATGAACCTTTCATGTAGTTTCTTGCTGTTGACTTCTCATCCCGTAGTACAACAAACTGTAGTTTCCTCCTATGCACTGCTTTGACTGTCTCTGTCTGTCAGATTTTCAACCATTCTAGAGATTTCTGTGCCACTTACTTTTTTGTGTTGAAACAAAATTGACTATCAGCTTTGTGCGTTAAAAAAAATTGGAAAGTTCTTGCCAAACTGAATTTATATTTGGAGATATCAAAAACCGTTCTCAGGATTTTATAACCCGTGGAATTTATTTAGAAAAAAAACTAGAAAAAAAACTAGAAAAAAACTCTTGTATAGTTCTTGAATTAGGCGATTGTCATGGTTGGTGATTCGGTCCCTGTAGCTGGCGGCTATTTTTTGAATTTCTTCCGTAACAAACGGAATGTTTAGGTCTGTATGGAGAGTTCTATTGCTTATATACCATGGTACATCTGCGATTGATCTGAGTGCCTTATACTAAAATCGTTGTATTGTTTTAATTTTGGTTGGTTCAGCACAAAGCTGTACTCCATATGACCAAATTGGTTTTAAGATTGCTTTATAAAGAAGAATCTTGTTGCTTAACGACAGTTTTGATTTACGGCCGAGCAGCCAGTACATGTGTCGAAACATGATGTCCAACTGTCGACGTTTGGATTCGATGTGTGTCTTCCATGTAAGTTGTCGATCTAAGTGCAGCCCAAGGTACCTTGCTTCTGTTTTGACAGGAATAGGTATATTATTCATTGTTAGAGGGGGCAGTTGCCATGTCAAGTTGTAAATGTAACTTGTACCGATTTGGTTTGATTGACTTTTGTTCTACATCTACTGTACCAGTCGTTGAGGAGGTTAAGGTGTCGCTGGAGGTTTTCTGAAGCTCTATCTGGGTTTTCATCTACCTATAGTACTGCTACGTCATCAGCAAAAGATGCTATAGTAGTATCTTCTGTATGTTCCTTGTGGTATATTATCCATTCTTTTTTTAATTTCTTGGGAAATTAAACCACAATATTTTTTATTTCAACGTTTCGGTAGCGTTCCAGCTACCGTTGTCAAGAAAAAATAAGTGGAAATTAATTTTTTTATCCCTAACTGACACAACAGAAAAAATATTGTGGTTTAATTTCCCAAGAAATTAAAAAAAGAATGCTATAGTAGTGTTTACGGTTTCGGATATATCAGACGTATAAATAAGGAAGAGCAGTGGTCCGAGAACGCTACCTTGGGGAACGCCGGATTTAATTGGGTTGATGGTGGATTGAGTGTATTCTTGTTTAACGGAGAAATTTCCATTTGTTAAGTAGGATTTGAGGAGCAGGTAAAAGTTATGGGAAAGGGTGTCTTTTAGTTTGAAGAGAAGACCTGGGTGCCATACTTTGTCGAAGGCTGGTGAGATATCAAGGAATACTGCGTTGCAGTATTTCTCTTAGCGATTTCGTTGACTATCCTGTGGACTTGTTCCGTGGTAGAGTGGTGCTCTCGGAAACCAAATTGATGATTTGGAAGGAGTGTGTGTAAGTCATGTTCTTGTTTGATCCTTTTTAGTATCAGTCTTTCAAGAACTTCACTTGTTGTAGGTAATAGACTGATAGGTCTGTATGACGTTCGTTCCTGTGGAGATTTACCTGGCTTGGGAATCATTATGATTTCAGCGTACTTCGAGATTGTGGGGAAACAAGCTAGACTTACAATTCTGTTGAATATGGTCGGCAGTAAAATGTTTGCTTCTCTGGGCAGTTGTTTCAATATTTGTCCTTTTATTAGATCATAGCCAGGAGCCTTTCGAGGGTTCAGCTTGCTTATTTCTTCTTTGACCTCTGCAGGAGAGAAAGATTTGATATGTAGAGACATTTGGCAGCTGGCGTCTAGAAATCTCTCCATCTCTTGATCTATCTTGTCATCATCAGGTTTGAAAACTTCTGTTAGGTATTCAGCAAAGTTTGTCACCATTTCTTCAGGAGAGCGGGCCCATTCTCCGTTTGGCTTACGGATTGGAGGTACATGTATTTTTGGTTATTTCAATTTTTTTGTCGCCTTCCAGAGTGTGTGGTCGTCAATAGATAGACTTGTTATATATTGCTCGAAAATGTTGCTTTGGGCACCTTTGAGTGCTGTCTTTAGTTCTCTGCTGAGCCGATTGTAGTTATGTTGGTCTATAATATTTCGTGATCGTTGTCAAACTATTCTTGCTCGGCGTTTCTCGGTTATAAGTTGCCTAATATGCAGTGGTACGCTGGGGGTATTACTATTCATATCCTGATTGTTGTGCGGAGTAGACTGCCACGCTGCATTTTGTACTAGTTTAGTGAAGTACTGAGCTGCCTCATCAAGATCTGTTGAGGATTTCATTCTAATGTTTAAATTTATATTTTGTTTTATGTTATTTTGAAATTCCTTCCAGTCAGTTTTTCCTATTGTGAGCCTAGGAGGAGGAGTTTTGTTGATGACTGAGGAGCTAATGTTCACTATTACTGGGGTGTGGTCAGATGACAGGTCCAAGTGTGATTCAACAGTACAGTTGCCTCTAGGTATTCTATTAATAACGAAGAAGTCCAGCAGATCAGGAAGTTTCCTAGGGTCCGTTGGCCAATAAGTAGGTACTCTATTTGTTAGGTGACTGTAGTTGTTATCAGTAATTGCACGTATCAGATTTCTACCTTTTGTGGTGATAATTCGTGAGCCCCAGTCCGTGTGCTTGGCATTCCAGTCTCCACCAATAATGAATCTATTTCCGAGCGTTTGAAATAAATCTTTGTATTCTTCCGTTGTAATAGCATGTCGAGGGGGACTGTATAGAGCAGTAGCGTTGAAGTTCCAAGGCAAGGCTCTGATCATAATACTTGTTGCTTGAATTTTTTCAGTTTGATATTTTGGAAGTTCAAAGTGTGAAATGGATTCGCGGATAATTATTACACTGCCCGCGTGTGACGTTCCATCAGGATGAGGCGTACTGTAGGTATTATATGATGGAATACTGAAAGTTTTCCTGTCAGTAAAATGAGATTCCGAAACAAGTAAAATATCAATCTTGTTTAGATTTAAGAACGTTATTATTCCTTGCCTATGATTAAGCAAGCCATTGGCGTTCCAAGTCGCTATTCTAAGTATATTTATGAATGTAATTTTCCAATAACTGTGGTTAGCAGATTCAATACCATGCTGTTTTGGCTTATCAGCTGGGAAAACATGATCTTAAATTCATTTAAAAATGTTGTTAGTTGTATTTCTATATTTGAATTTTTTTCTCCTTGGGTATGCTTTGAGTTGTAGCTTGTGCGTAAGTTGTTGGTATTGTCGGTGTGGGGGCTGCCCATTTGTGGGTGAAGTTTCATCAGGTTGGAATTGTCTCTTTTGTTTCGCTCGCATGTTTTGATTTTTTGATGCGACTAATTAATTCTTCATGTACTCTGCAGCCTCTGTAATTTGCGGGGTGTGCTTCTCCACATAGTACGCATCTCGCGGGAGTGTCCTTGGGCTTTTTGCATATTTTAGAGTCATGTTGCTCTTCACACTTCACACAGTTGAATGGTTTTAGACAGTATGATCTTGAATGACCGTAGGCCTGACATCTTATGCATTGTACTTTATTATTTTTTTCTTGGAGCTTCTACAGTTATTTTAGTGTAGAACAGGAATTCTTGTTTAAAGATATCCTTATTGTTCGTTTGGGGTTCCATTCACATTCATTATATTTCGGATTTTGTGACCTAGTTTTTCTAGCTCTACTTTTATATCATCTATGGGAATAGAATGATGAAGGTGTCTTATAAATTTTGTGGGTGGAGCGCTTGGGCTAGTGGGCTCATTGTTTTAAGTCTCTCTTTTTCTTTTCTTAACAACTTGCCACGGATATTTCTCGTTTGCTTCCTCATCGTATGGATCAATGTCTATATCGCTTAAGTCTGAGTTATAATTTGATTCAGGTATAGGAATTTGGTGATTGGATGTAGAGGGATTTTTCTTTCGTTGATAAGTTGTTGGGAAATGGCAGTTTTGATATGTATTTTGTTGAAGAGGAATAGAAGGTTGTTGTTCCTGAATTGGATATTGAAACTATGGTAAATTTGGTATAGGTATAAACAACTAATTTTGGAGGGGGTGGGTACCCTAAGGGTGGAAATTGTTGTTGTGAGGGATACATTTTCCCCAAGGTTAGCTGAAACTTAACTGCTCACCTGTCGCCTCCTCTTGTAAACGATGAACGATACAGGTAATTTTCTGTTCATATGTGACACTATTTTTTATCACGTGTAATTAGGTAGGTACCCGATACCCGGCCTATTTATTCGGTTACAAACTACCGTTTTGCTTATCATAGTTTCTTATCACAGCAAACTTGATAAATCAGAAGCCGTCGTCGACACGTTCTTATGCTTATACGAAGGTCAATTCGATACTAGAAAAAAACTTGATATTAATAATAAAAAACAAAGGGCGCAACTAATTTTAATTTCAAATTGTAATTCGGCAAATTTTGACATCACTACGATACACTGAAGTTGTGATTATTATATTTTCTGTTTGTTAAATTAAACTTTCTAGATAAAAAAATATATACCTATATAATTACCTATATATCTAATGATAAAACCATTGATTCAAAAAAATTCAATTTTTAAAAGGTGTTAGTAGTGAAAGAAAATTACATAAGGAAAAACATAGGTGAAACCTTGAACACTCACTTACTTTCCTTTTTTCCGTACTTCTTCATTACATTACGGGATTGAATCCAAAGAACTGTATTTCCAGAAGCTAGTTTTTTTAGTACGGTGTTTTCAGGAACGCTTCACACCAGAACTGGTATCTCACGGAAACTTCATATTCTGGAACTAGTAGGTATATCACAGGAACTTTATATTACCGGAATTGGTATCTCATAGAAACTCCATATCCAGTGCACGTTCCAGGAAAGGTTTTTATTGGGATAGCACTTCACTGGATTCCATTTCTAGTAGACTATCATATCTTTGGAATGTCATAAAATAAAATATTTATTTCACATTTTACCAGAGATGTGATCTACTATGAATGGACCTTAATAAAATTTGACAACAAAGTTTTGTAGTCTTAAACTTCAAAATATTATTGATTGTCTAGTTGTCATATTTTTTTAGTTGTGTCAGATAGGGACCAAAAATTATTTTATCATTATTTAATCTTGACAAAGGTAGCTGGAACGCTACCGAAACATCGAAATAAAAAACATTATTGTGGTTTTCATTCCCAAAAAATAAAAGAAAAAATAATAAATAATGCCTCAAGGAACTTACAGAAAACATTTTATTAGATATTGAATTCTCTTTCAAATGATTTTAAGCACAAAACAGGTTAGACTGTTTTGTGGATTTTAAGTTGTCACAATTCATAAAGGTGAAGGAAATTCATTCAGTCAGCATTCCCACTCACCACTATCAGTTATTTTACAAGATAGAGGAAAAAGTACAGGAGCAAGCTGGAGTAAAATGATCTAATTATTACGGATATTTAAATTTTGTGGTGCTTACATTTATTATAGAGCAATGATGTTTTTTTGTTATTATTGTAAGATACGCCCTCTAACGGTGGAGAAAAAAACTTGCAGCAGTTTCTCGTACGCGAGTTTGTCATACAGATTTTTTTCTCTAAAATGATAAAAAAATTTTGAGATACCTCTCTCAATCATCCGGTACATTGTCGCCGAAGGGTTCTTGTTCGATGAAGCTTTGTCTGGCAGTTTCATCCGTCTTTTCGATGCTCTCATGATAGTCCAGTAAATGAAGGAGGAAAAAAAGGCAAAGTTAACATAAATTACGCCCTATTTTCATCTTCCGGTTGGAAGTTGCATTTGGTACCCCATTAAACATGAGACAAAGTTCTGGATGAAAACGCGTGCGAGGGCGGAGAAAATGGCCCCAAAAGACCAGAAAAATAGGTTTTCAGTCAATATCCCCTAAAATATAGCAGTTAGAGATTTTCGGTTCAGATAAAAATTGAAGTTCAGGTCATTTTTTACAAAAATGGTCTCCATGATTTTTTTCGCAACATCAATATTTTCTGCGAAAAAATCGGGTTGAAATACCGGAAATTTTGAGACTTGTGAAATAATATGCAAGTTTTGTACAAAATTTGAGCTGGGGGTGTTGGAAATCCATTATTTTCAATATTTTGGATTGTGGAAACAATAGTAGATGGCGCCACAACATTTTACAGATTGGGAAAATCCTCGGTGCCATAAATGAGAAACCCTGTAACCAGACACTTTTGATGGATATTCATCTTTCCGAGGGTCTTGTTTTCCTCTCAGATGAGGCGTCAAGATATACTTAATAGGAAAACGGGCTATAAGATTAATTCTAGCGAGATGGACCTCACCAGTGGACCTGAATCTAGCAACAATCAGCTTTGCACATGTGGCAAAAAACTGAAGTTCATTAGGCTTTTGGTAAGGAAAACTGAAAATGCCTCAAGAGTGAAGAATATTTACCCATAATACTCAGCAACAATTTCTTGCAAATTCTCCGCAAATTTTTTTGCAACCAGACTGATTGAGGTTTTTGGAATAACGAGTTATAAACGTTCTCCATGTTTCATTTATTATAGAAAAATATATTTTTTTTTATTTATTTATTCATTTATCAACGGGACAACAACATAATGATACAAGAATAATACATTATAGACTAAAATATTACATAGAAATTTTTTAACAAAAGTACAAGAGATTCGCGAGTTAATTGTCCGTGAATTGATGAAAAAAGTATATAAAAATACATTGCAATTATGACATAAATCTGTTCGTCACCAGTCATCATCTGATTCTTGGTCAAGAACTTCTTCTGGGTCTAGAGCTCCCTCTAGCTCTACCCCGTCAATAACTTCTTCTGAGTCTACAGTTTCCTCTAATTCTACCTCTTGGGATAACATATTATCGCTGTCTTTATAATTGGAACACTGGCGTGACTCACACGAACCACAAATAGATGAGCAGACGACACGAGCGCCACGTAGAGCACATGCGCGGCGAACGACGGAGGAACGAAAGTAATAAATTATAGCGTATACATTTAGATATACTGGTTTTTCCCCGGGGTATCAAAGGTATGACTTATATACATCGATGGAAAGGTGGGAATTCCCCCATTACACTAGTTAAGGTGTTAAAATGTTGGAAATAAAGAGCAGGGAGAAAAAAAACACCAGAAAAAGTGCGTTTTTTCCTTGAGCCCGCGTTTTCTAATTTTATTGAAAAATGGACGACTTCGTCAAAAAAAGTAATTACACAATCGAAAGGTAGACATTCTTAGCTTTCAAATGATGTATCATAGAGACCAATCGGATCATGTATAAATTTTTAATTGATGGTTGTTCACAAAATCTCCCCGCGATCCAGCAAAGAACAGCAAAAATTTGGGATTCAATAAACAACGATTAAATGAAAATTAAAAAAAATTAGGGTATACAAATTTCAGGGATGACAAAGGACCTTATGAGGACCCATAATCAAGAAAATTTTGAATAAATTAGTGCAATACAAAAAAAATAGGAACAAATTCCTGGCGAGGTCAAAATTGCTGGGGACCAGAAAGTTTGACCCGTGTCCGATAGGGCCAAAAGAGTCAAGCGTGACTCAATTCACAGGGTATGATAGCAGCAGAATTCCTCTTTCACATGAATTTTGAATCATGAAAAAATATGCATTTTTTACAAAGTTATTGAATAATTTGTCCCCCCGCTGATGTGTAAATACACGGACTGTGCTCTCCGGCATACAGCACAGAAGCTCATTATTCGAGGTGCGCTTGGTGCCGTTTTTCTCGAAACCGGTCAAATTTTCGAGAAAAATCATGGGGACCATTTTTGTAGAAAATTAACTGAACTTCAATTTTTATCTGAACCAAAAATCTCTAACTGCCATATTTTGGGAGATATTGACTGAAAACCTATTTTTCTGGTCTTTTGGGGCCATTTTCTCCACCCTCGCACGCGTTTTCATGCAGAACTTTGTCTCATGTTTAATGAGGTACCAAATGCAACTTCCAACCGGAAGATGAAAATAGGGCGTAATTTATGTTAACTTTTTTCCTTTATTTACTGGAATATGACCCTCGTGTGTCATGGTATCCAGAATTCCGTCACCTTGCAACGGTCTCCGATTGCGCTTAAGGCACGTACGGAATCCTATATTGAAGATATGGAATAGAGTGCCTTCAGTGCAGCTTGGCTGTTTGTGATGATGGTAACTGATCAATATGTTTTTTACAAGCAGTGATGAATATACGTCACTTCGAATTGGAAAGTTGTGACGTCCTTAGATAAGCTTATTTAGAATAGCTATTCTTTGTTTTATGTATACAATTCTGGCTCCTACTCCTACCCCTGTCTTATTGGAGCCGCCCGTATACCAGATTGGCTTAGCCTGTATGGGTACCCCTCTCTTTCTCCTGGTATAATTATTTGGAATTTATTATTAAAGCCATTTCTTGTGGCCGGTGCATCAATGGGTTGCCCCAATAAGACATCGGGTTTTAGCTACTCGATAAGCTTTCGATAGTCATCACTGTGGGTTTGACTTATGTGTTGTTGTTGTTGACTTTGAAACAATTATACTTTTTTTATTTCCTAATTAGCTACTTAAAATAAGCTATTCAGTCCTAATAGTCTTAAGATCCTACAGATCTTGCTGCCGGATCGTCTACTATATTATTTCATTCTATTTTATAAAACATTTCAGCAAAACGAGGATGGAACAATGAATTCAGAAAATGCTTTAAAGCTGCTGTCGATGATCAAAGAAAGTGATCCAGAACTATATGATCAAATGGAAACAATTTTGAAAAGCTGTGAAAATACTGCTGGTGAGAAATATTTTTCAGCCTACGTTTTTCGATAACTATAAACAAATTTCAAAATACAACTCTCTCGCATTCTGATTATGTAATCAATTGAAAAACAAAAATAACAATTATTATATGAGGCTTTTACTTAATGAAGATCCATACTGAACGATGAAATAAAACAATTTAATTTGTTGTTGTGAATCAATTTCCAGGTTCAATACTTTTGTTAATTTTCGTATTTAGGCACCTTTTGCACTTTATTCTTATGTAAACATTTCCTAATACTCTTACCAATATCTTTAAAATTCTGTATTGATGCAATGTATAAATTTTAAAAAATCACTATACCTTCATCGTTTTATTAAGCTACTGTATTATCGAAGTGCGTCACAAGTTCAAATTGAACATTAGTTCAAATATAATGAAGATTTAAGCAAATAAATTTGTTTTATTTCATCGTTAAAAATAATAATATCTTACTACAAAAATAAGATGCTTCTTTAATTTTAATAGTTATAGTTGTGGACAAAAGTATTATGGGAAATCAATCATTTTGAATGTAACATTCTTAATGGTTTTTTAATTCGATCTGAGTACTCAACTTTTGGATTATTTAAACAGTCCGCCATGTACAATGTGACGCACAATATGTTAAAGAGGAGTTAGCTACAAAGGACTACAATCATCTTCTTTTTTGCCGTTCTTTAAATTCGAATCGTCTTTTTATTTTATTATCTTCGATATGTACATGTTACAGGGAAAGTCGATTGTTAGTAAGAGTTGACTATTCCTAGGCAGAGTCAACTCCTCACTAAACACATCAGTAAAAGTTGATTTGAAATGAATAAACACTCTTTTTCTAGGAAGAGTTAACCATGACTGCTGTGATTTAGTAGAAGTTGATTAACTTGAATCACTTGATATGCGCGTTACAAAGTATTGAATGCATTCACTCTTCCCATTTTTGAAAAATATCCAATACTTTGTAACACGCATATCAAGTTCATCAAGAAGGGGAAGGGTAATTCCAAGTCTTACAATTCCAAGTCTTACAGTTCCTGAAAGCTACCAACCTATACTGTAAAATCTAATTTAAATATTTGTAAAAATTATGTAAATATTTGTATTTATTTTTTCTGTGCCAATGACCAGCGCTGTCGAGGCACGTTAAGCAAAAATAAAAAAATAAAAATAAAAAAATTCCAATGATTATATTTCCTTTCCCTTCTTGAATAACTTAATGTTCATTACAAAGTATTGGATATATTTTAAAGGGAAGGGAGAATGTAATGATTCTATTTTCTTCCCCCTTTTCTCACATTTACCAAAACGACATGGTCATTGTGAATTCAATGTACATTCCCCTTCTTTGAAATTATAAATGTGAGTTGGATGCATATTACCCAAACGAGGAGGCAAATGTGCAAATTTACCGGAAAATGTGCACTTTGCCGCAATATCTACTTTTACCCTAACATATCTATATTTATTATGAAATTAAAACGAATATACTTACTGGGTTACGGTAGGGGTTAAGTTATGGTAGGTTAATTTTTTGTCAAAGTCTACTTTCAGTACCTCCAGACAGTGAAAGTATACTTTATCTAGATATAGTCAACTCTGACTAGTACATGTTGATCAAATTTCAATACTTTTATGTTTTTATAAACTTTTACTGAAAAGACCAGCAATAGTCGACTTTACCTAGGCAGAGTCAACTCTTACTGGAGGATCAACTTTCCCTGTAACATATATATGTATGCGTGTTTGTTATGGACTCCTTTGGACCCTCTTCAAACGAACAGATTCAATTCAAACTTTGTACACATGTCAAGGACCGATGACAATACAATAAAGTAATAAAATATAGGGTGTTCCATTGAAAAAAAAACTGATGACATTAATTTTCTCGTTAATCATTTTATTATTGATTTGAGAATTTTCTTTCCCTTTTGATCGATTACCTATAAAGCTTGTTTTTTAGTTTATTTTAAAATATAATTTATTATATATAATACATATTATTATTATTAGCTCGTAAAACATCTAATAAAAATTTTTTAGAGAAAGTTGCAATCATTTACTACTACTACTAAATGTGCAGGCGAGCCTTGTCCTGGACAACTCAAGCCAAGGTTCCGACACTGAGACCACTGGCGGGCCCATTGTGCGATCATATAGGGATTCATTTTTCGTTTCCTCCCAATATATTATTGAATTTAAAACTTTTTTAACTCAATGTTTGGAAATTATTTTAAATATACATAAATAAAATACCAAAAGCTGATATAGGATTAACACCTCATTGGAAGAGTTAAACTATTTAATATAACGAAGAAGGAAAATAGCTATTTACTCAATTAAATTATTTATCTACAACTGTCATGTAACGGGTACGATTTGACACTATTTTTAATGTCATAATGACCTATATTACCGCACTAGTTTTTGATTACTTTACCGCACTAGTGCGGTAATAAGAATCTAGAAACATATTAATACCTGAATTAAATATTTAAAATAACACTGGAAGCTGCATTTTCAATTTTCTTCGCTTGAACTCATTTTTATAGATTTTTGTTCATTCAACTTTGAAAATTTGATGACATAACTAATTTATTTTTTTTTTCACAGCCTTGTTTGTCTTTGTTGCTATGGTCATAAAATATGATACACAGTACCTTATGTTTGCAGTCAATATTATTAAAAATACGTTGGATTGAAATTTTTTTCAAATTTTATATTATAGGTACTGTTAATAATACTAATAAACAGTTGTAGATAAAATTTTGTACGTAACACGTGTGATAGGAATTATTAACGCACTTATGTGATTACACGACTCGGCCTACGGCCTCGTCGTGCAAACTTCACATGCGTGCGATAATAATGTCCATATCCCACTAATTACGTAAATAACTATTATGTCAAATCTGAAATATCCGTATTAATCGTATTCCGTATTTTTTGTGTTTATATTTTTCAAGTTCTCATATTTCAGTTGATGAAGATCCATGTATTACAGCTCTCAATGTGGCCAATTGTTATATTAGGGAAGGAAAAGCCGTGAGTATAAAATGTTTATAGTAACTGAAACATATTTCGTGTATGAACAGAAATACCTTCACTCTTTTTTATGAATTTGTGAATTTAAAGCAGTCCTGTTCAGGGCCAATCACTCACTTTTTAAAAATCGAAATCACATCAATTTTTTGTAGAATATGAGTTATAGGGAGGTATTTTATACGGTGTCCCAAGGCAGCATTAAGAGGAAATCTGGCCCTGCCTTGGTAATGTAACTATCTTATCTAATTCCGCTATTAAATGTGACACTTTAAGTCACTCCTTGACGTTAGGTAACGTCACATTTTTCATAACCTTCATATATCAGTTATGAAAAGTAGTTATGTAAAAACTTTGTTTCAACAAGGAGATACCACATGAGTTTCAAAGAATAATTTCAATTAGGTACTGTCAAAACTGACAATTATTTCATTATTTAAACTGACAATTACCCCATCATTTTAATTCAATAGTATTTTAAGATTTATAAACATTGAAAGCAACATTATTCAGGACACAGTTATTTCAAGTAAGTCAATTTTCTGGGTGAATACTTCATAGTAACAATACTTCTATCGCTATTTGAATCCACTTTAATATTATCATTGTAAGTGAATTTATTAAATATTATGAAAGCGCGGAATTGGATAAAACGTTGTACGTAAACACGTTATGAAGAGAGCGACATTGTTCAACTCGCGTAATTTGCAGAACTCGCTAGCGCTCGTTTTGGCAAATATTACGCTTGTTGAACAATATCGCTCTTTTCATAACTAGTTACGTAAATATCTATCATTTTATTAATTACTATATTCTTATTTCCACAGATTGGACTCAAGACCGACATATTTGGAATTTAATAATTTAACATACAATGTGAATATACTGAATATTTAATTTTATGTACTTTCTGAAAATATACACTTACAGATTTAAATTAAATTTATTCATTATTGATATACCCTAATGTTTAATTTAATGATTTGGTAAAAGAAACTAAAATACTACTCTTATAATTATCTCGATACATATACTGCTCGCAAAAAGCATCCCGAAAATAGAGTTTTAAATAATTCAGTAAACTTTAGGAATGTCCGATTTGGTTGCATGGATTATAATTTGACATTCATTTTATATAAGGCTGATACCAGGGCCATTAAAAAATTATTGAAACATACCTACACGTTTCTTTAATTAAAAATTATACCAGAATTTGAATAAATTTTTCAATTTTTTATTCATTTGGTAAACTACAATTATTATATTCCAAGAACCTGGCAACGCATCAGAGCTACATTTATACCAAAACCTGGAAAATCTGGACAGGAAAGGGCTAAAGCTCTGAGACCAATCAGTCTAATGTCATTTTTGCTGAAGACTTGAAAAACTTCTCGACATATATATCAGAGACCTGGCTACAAGACCAATACACCGAGATCAATATGCATACAGAGAGGGAAAATCAAGCGAAACGGCATTACATCAACTCATAAAAAAGGCTGAATATTTTCTGGAAAACAAAGAGGTACTGCTCGCAGCCTTTCTTGATATAGAATGAGCTTTTGACAACACTTCCTATGAATTTATAAATAAGGTGAAGGTGAATTCTGGGATCGATGCCACGAGCTACAGGTGGATAGACTGCATGCTCAGAAGTAGGCTCATAGAAACAACTCTGATGGAAGAAACAATGGCCGTACGTGCAACCAGGGGTTGTCCGCAGGGGGGAGTACTATCCCCGCTGCTGGGGAACCTGGTCATGGACGGGCTCATCAGAACCCTACACAGAAAAGGATCTGTATCTGTAAGAATTTGAAGGGTGGGTGACCCCCACAGCACTTAGGCCACAATTGGCCCATTGTGCATCCTTCCGAGGTTCAGACTTCCTTCTGGCTCGTCATCCAGCCTTCTTGCTTGAAGTAGGCGATAACGTCGCCGGAAGTAAGCTCCCTCATGTTGGCTTGTGTTAGCCTGTACTCGCCGAATACGGAAAACCTAAATTGAGAGAGTGTCGGACATTCACAAAGAATGTGTTCGACAGTCTCATCCTCCTGTTCACATCCTCTACAGAGTGAAGTGTCAGACAGACAGAGTCTGTAGAGGTGTTTTCGTAGGTGGCAGTGACCGGTCAGAATACCCGTGGCTGTCCGAAGGTTCTGTCTGTTCATAGTCACGTATTTTTGGCTACTTTGCTGTCCGGGTACTGCAGCAGTTCCTTGGCAAGCCTGCAACCTTCTGCATCGTCCCATCTACCCTTAAACTTATCAAGGGAGTGTTCCTTT
>CAJUYI010000173.1:0-12885 GCA_910591695.1 Galerucella pusilla
ACTTTCTGTTACTTTCTGTTACTTTCTGTTACTTTCTGTTACTTTCTATTACTTTCTGTTACTTTCTGTTATTTTCTGTTATTCTCTGTTACTTTCTGTTATTTTCTGTTATTTTCTGTTACTTTCTGTTACTTTCTGTTACTTTTTATAATTTTCTTTTATTTTCTGTTATTTCCTGTTATTTTCTGTTATTTGTTACTTTCTGTTATTTTCTGTAATTTACCGTTATTTTCTGTTATTTTGTGTTATTTTCTGTTATTTTCTGTTATTTCTTGTTATTTTCTGTTATTTTCTGTTACATTCTGTTATATTTTTCAATTTTTGTTTTCAGCTTCCAAGCGGCCATCAAAAACTATGGAGTAGCTGACATCGATGTTTTCCAAACTGTCGATTTGTGGGAAAAGAAGGACATCGCTCAAGTCACCAATACCCTCTTCGCTTTAGGCAGACAGACTTACAAGCACACCGAATGGAAAGGACCCTACCTAGGACCCAAACCCTCCAATGAAAACAAAAGAGATTTCACTGACGAACAACTAAGAGCTGGTGAAAGTATCATTGGTCTACAAGCCGGTCAAAACAAAGGGGCTACACAAGCCGGACAAAATATGGGCGCTGGCCGTAAAATTATCATTGGAAAGTGATTTATTTATTCAATTTTTTTATTTTTTTAACTTTTATTTTTTAACTTGATTTCAAGAATAAACTTTATTTTTAACATTTAATTTGAAGTTATTATTTTCCTCTACCTTTTGTATATATAATATGAGTAAGTTCGTGGTCGATATATAAATAAAATAAAATTATAACAGTTTGCTGTAAAAACAAATTCTAAAAATATTTGTGGATATGACAACTAATTAAATCCAGGTGAAAAGTTACTTACTGAGAGTAAGTTGTTTGGCTAGAATTTGACGAGTAGGCGGATCTAAAATAAAATGTTATAAAACGGAATGTTTTTTGTATAATTTAGAACTATTTAAACATTTTGGAACGCCAGTGACATCTTGAATACACTCTTACAACTGCAACGCCTAATATAAAAGTTGCTCTACGAGATTCTAGATGGCGCGTCATGTTGGGTATTAACATCAAAATAAATTAAATATAAAAGAAATTTTATTTATTAATCCTTGAGAATCTTTTTTAATATCAGATGTTCAAATCAAACCATAATTCAGTCGCGATTAAATCGATACCCAATTTCTTAAGTTAGTGACATCTCTTATGCACTGTTGCAATTACAGCACCTAATATGAAGTTTTCTGATCAATCTATTCTACTTAGCTGTTTTACGTAATACTAGATGGCGTTATATGTGAAAAATTGAAATTAAAATTAATGAAAATTGAATATTAAATGACTAAGTCAAAGCCAAGAGACGAGCACAAAATTTCTACACATCTAAATTTAAATATGAAGTAGGTGGTTAAAAGTATCCAGTGATATAAACAGTTTTTTTTGATATTTTATATTTTGACGGTTTGTTCGATAAAATTTAAAAAAAATAAACACGATTTTATGGCTTCTAAAATGTAGGATTTGTAGAGATTAAAAAAAGATAAAAATTATAGTTAGAATTAGAGAGTCAAATGATATAAAACTACTAGCTTTACGATAGTTATTTATACTATAGATTGATGGAAAAGATGCAAGGACTGACCAGAACCAGAAAAGCGACTGGATGAAATGGGTAAAAAAGGGCTAGCCCGTTGCTGAACGGGATAAGGGTAAGGATAAGGGAAAAAGAATAAGAAGCATATTCATACAGTGTGGAAACCACTTATGGAATAAAATTCTTTATGTCATTATTCTAGAAAATTATATAAAATGCTGAGACACATCAACTTTTGAATTGAGTTGTGCGTTATGTAAACATAAATTTAAATCTGCAGGGTGATTCACGCAAGTATGCCATAGTCGGTGTTGTTTTTTTTAATGAAACACCCTGTATATTTGCATATTTTTGAAATCCTCCAAATGAACCGAGTCCAACAAACTAAACAATGTATGGTCAATTATGAATTATACAAGGTGAAATTTTTATTTTTACAGTTATTAAACACATACATAAAATACCTGATGTATTTGATTTTAATACATTGAAATAAATGCTCAAAATGTTCTTCACCTAGTTGTTGGCAATAGCACAGTCTCCTATAGAACTCCTCCTTAACTTTGTTTAAAGTTTGAGGTGAAATATTTCGTATTTCTGTAGTTATCCTGTCTTTGAGGTCTACAATGCTAGTTGGTTGTGTTGCATATACTTTGTTCTTGAGATAACCCCACAGAAAAAAATCTAACGGCGTAAGGTCTGGCGATCTAGCTGGCCACTCAAAAGTACCTCTTCGTCCAATCCATTTATTGGGGAAGATTTCATCTAAATAAGCTCTTACCATTAAAGCATAATGGGATGTTGCCGCGTCTTGCTGGAACCAAACATTTTCTTTCGGTAAGCTAGGATCTATTGCGTTGGGATATAAGTTTGTCAACGCAGGTATAACTTCATTTTTAAGCATATTTAAATATTTTTCAGCTGTCAAATTTCCATCTATAAATATAGGACCAATAATATGGTCGCCTATGATACCGGCCCAAACGTTCACCTTTTGAGGGTATACTGAGTATGTGTCTCACGCATCCAATTAGGATTCTCTGCTAACCAATATCTACAGTTATGTAGGTTTACCTCTCCATTCAATGTGAATGTTGATTCGTCAGAAAAAAGAATGGTACCAAGAGCTATCTCATTTCTGTTCAGCTTATTCATCAATCTTTCGCAGAAATCCATTCTACGATCTGGATCGTCTTCTGTTAACTCCTGCACAAAAGTTAATTTGTAGGGATGAAGTTTTTCTTTATGGAGACATCTTAGAACAGTTGTATGACTAACATTGGATTCTCTTCGACACTTAACAAAATATCCGCTTTCACATCATCTTCAACGAAGTGTGGTTTTCTTTTCAATGGTTTGACATGTCCATGTTCTCTGAATTGTGCATGAATTTTAGACACAGTACTTTGTGAAATATTAGGCAATTCGGGATACCTGTGATTGAATAAGTTTGTCACTTCAACTTGACTTCTGCAGTTATCCCCGTATCCGATCATCATTAAAATCTCAATTCGGTGAGTCTCAGTTAAATATTTCATTGTTATGTCGACAAGGAAAGAGTGTTTGACAAAGATTTTACTTTTCCAGTATAAACTGTCAACACATCAACAACTGACAGAATAGAAAACAATCCACATTATTTACCGATTTAAAACAATCCATATTATTTACCGATTTTGTCTAATCATTGGCGTTTTTAGGCAATTTTTAAGTATTTATGATAAAATTCATGGGTGTAGCAGGTTTTGTTTAATATACAAATACGTCTAATAATTAGTTAGTTTAGATTTTTGATAAATCCATATTTAGCTAATTTAAAATTGTACCAAATATTTCAAGCGTAATAAATTATTAATTTTAAAATTTCACCCCGTATAATTCATAATTGACCCTACATTATTCAGTTTATTGGAATCGGTTCATTAAGAGGATTTCAATAATATGCAAATATACAGGGTGTTTCATTAAAAAAACAACACCGACTATGGCATACTTGCGTGAATCACCCTGTACATTTACATTTATGTTTACATAACGCACAACTCAATTCAAAAGTTGACGTGTCTCGGCATTTTTTATAATTTTCTAAAATAATGACATAACGAATTTTATTCCATAAGTGGTTTCCACACTGTATAAATAAATGAGATACAGGTTTCATATAGCATAAATTATGACTGTGCTAAGTTGACTTACAACTTGTCATCAAGGGCTATCGATACCTTTTATGGTAATAGCTACTTACGTCCTTCAAAGCAGTGGAAAAATGCGCTGTGTACAGTATGGGGAGGAGAAAAACTAAGTTTAGCTTCTAAGATCACTTCGCCGCTTCTATACTCGGTGTACAAATGTTCTGGGGTAGTAAAATATAAATTTGAAGTAACGTAAACTTAACAGTTGTATTGTAAACTTTATAGAAAGTGTAAAATAGTGGAATACTATTCAGTCCAAGTCCAGAATTTTGAATAAAATTGTTAACAAAGAGTACGCACCCTTACACTAGTAGTTAAATTATGTAAATATACTGAATCTTACTCTTGTACCATACCCAGAAAAGTTCCTTCTCCTCTGCGAAATCAAGTTGAAGAAGAAGTGATGAAGAGACAGAAAATAGTTCCTTTGAATACGGTATACTAAATATTATGTATTCCAATCGAAAAGTTCTGAAAATCATCATTTCTACGGCTAGGAGGAGTCTGCAGTGAACTGTACAACTGTATGAAGGAATACGGGGAAAAATAATTCTAAAGATACCAGAAGATTATAGAATAAAAGAGAAGCTGCTAAATGAGATATCTGTATCTGTATCTGTAGAGTAGGGAGGGTGAGTGTAGGCTCACAGCACTTAGGCCACATGTGAACCATTGCACATTCCCCCGAGGAGTTATTCTCCTAGGTCATTGTCCATCCTGTCCTTCCCAGGAAGGTGGACAGGTCACTAGGAGACATCTCCTTTATATCGGCAGGTGTAGGCCAAGACTCATCGAACACACACTCTCTGATCGACGATAACTCCGGACACTCGCATGAGACCCCAAGTAACAATTTATGCTGATTATTGATTGAAAAAGCGCTTAAGCAGTTTATTGTTTAGTCTAAAGGTGAATATCGGTATCAAACTTATGTTGAATAAACCCTTGTTAAGCTCTTATTCACCCAAAAGTGCAGAATTTAAACAGCTATTACTCGACATTATGGCTGCCAGTCATGACTGAAGAATAGCTTCTTCAGCTCTTATTCAGTCGTTATAGTTCTGCCTTTATGCAGATTGTGTAGTGGAGTGTAGCAGATTTAAATTGCTGACAAAGCTTCTATGCAGCTCTTGTTCAGTTCACCTTCAAAGCAAAAACAAGTTAATATGCATTATACATTTCTTCAATTTCTTAATTTTATATTATGTATTCATCTCAACTACCTTAGTTACATGCTATTATAATTGGATTTACAAAAATTTTCAATTACCTTTTTTTTCTTCCTTCCTTCGGTGGGGATTGAACCTGGGACCCGTGGATTATCATTTAACAGTCGATTCATCTTTAGCCCCTGCCCCTGCGCCAAACGAACACATGCTGAATGTTTGCGAATAATGGTATTTGTAAATCTATATGGTTCAATAGTGGCTGAACACCCGCCTATAACCTGTGTAACATTGAACAAATGTATTTGAAAACTCACGAGGAAGATTGAAGTAGAAAATCTATAAGGGCATGATACAGAAATATCTGCGATTATGTGTTTATCAAAAGAAACTTACTAATTGAAGAACAACTTTTAATTTAATATTTGAAAAATTTAATAGACGTGATGAAGAGCCCCTATTAAAAAAAGTCCAAGCTATGCCAAGTTCCACTGCTACATAAACATATTTATTTATATCATGTATTAGAAGTACCGAACGTTCAATTAAACTTGATTGAACCTGATGATGAACGGCCACCAGCAGGACCAAACAACATTATTAGAGCAACTGATGTCTTCATAAATTCACCAGAACCTGATGAACTGCCACAAGCATCACCAAGCAGCATTATAAACGCAAATGATGTAATGAATGCAAGCTTTAGAACTTTGCCAGGCAAGTGACATAATTAAAAACAACCTAAGAATCGCTGAATGATATACAGACCCAATAAATCAGCGATCATTGTTACTTGGGACATGCTTGACAGTTTCATCTTCCTGTTCGCACATCCTGCATAGAGGTGTGTCCACTATCCCCATAATATGAAGGTGTTTCCTTAGTTGATAGTGGCCAGTCAGAAATCCTACTGTTAAACGTTGGTTTTTCCTGGTCATCGCCAAATATTTCTTCGGCGCCAGCTTCCCAGGGTCGCCCAGGGTGATCCTAGCAATACTGCATCCTTTGATACCATCCCATCTTTTAAGGGATTGAGTATGGGTGTAACGTTTGGCTAGTTCCGCAATTGTCGAAGTCGTTAGGCCGTAGGTGTCACTGGGTCCTAAAGTTTTTAGTCCAGCCGCTTCCCTGGCTAAAGGATCGGCAATGCGATTACCTTTACACCCATCGTGCCCTTTAACCCACCTCAGGATAATATTGATATCTGCCGAGGCGTTAGCTAAATCTTGGTAGCACTTTAGTACTAGCCCCGATATAGCACGTTGTCTGCTCAAGGCTAATAGGGCTTGTCTACTATCAGTGCAGATTGTTATGTTTTTGCCAGAAATTCCTTTTCTGGTTAGTTCTTTTGCGGCAATTGAGATACCAGCCAGTTCTGTTTGAACTACGCTGGAGATAAAAAAGCAGAAATCAAATTATGCTATTAGACACAGTGTAAAAGAAATATTCGAGAGCATGAGATATATTTTTTTTAAATTTATTATTTACAACTTTATATTAGACTGTTATCAGCTTCCAATTTTTTTTCGTCTATTCCTATCACATGTTCGAGTGAATGATTCATTAGCAAACGTTTCGAATACCTCGTTAATTTTTTTTTGTTCACGAGAAAGATATCCAAAAGCAGCGTTTATAAAATTCAACCAAAAAGATTATTTTTGAATATGAATAATAATATATCGTTCGTGCCAGAAATATTGAATGCTTTTATCTATTCGTATGTGAACAGCGTATAGTGATTCACACTTTCGGAATGGTCCAGACTAAATTAGAATTCTGTTTTTTACGTGGGCTGAAAAACAACTAGAAACTAGACTTATTTTAAACTCATTACAAATTTTTGTGATTTTATATGAAGGTCGATTTACGATACACGTATGATTAAATACAGCTTAGATATTATCTTCAATTCATATATCAATAATTAAGGTATTGCTGGTTTGGAAGGACACCTGCAAATCTTCCTTTTCCTTGCATCACTTTTAATCCATTCCCTCTCAACTCAGCTGGAATGTTGTACATTTCTTATTTACGAGAGTTGTCTTTAAGTACGAGGATGTATTGATATCTAGGTAGCCTAGACCAGTTCCATGCATAAACAAAATATTGCGTTACCATAGCAACGAACAATAACTAATTAGAAGTGTCAGTGTGAAGCTGAACGTCAAAAAAGTAAACCGGAGTTACGCAATAAATTAAAGGAAAATAGATGTTCACCGGAATTGTGAAAATCGAAAAATTGGAGTATCGAGCCTTCATCAAGTACCTGTATTAAAAAGGGTTAAGAGGTAAGCAGATTCACGAAGATATGTTTAATACCCTTGGTGATCAATGTCCTTCGTCCTCTCCAAGACCTAAGAAGTTTCGTGTCCAAAAATCTGCTGGAAAAGCTCTTGCTTCAGTTTTTTGGGATTGCCATCATGATTGATTTTTTAGATAAGGGTGGAACAATAACCGGAGATTACTATTCGACATTACTGACCACTCTACGGGAGAAAATTGAAGAGAAAAGACGCGAAAAGCAATCCAAAGGTGTTTTGTTTTTGCAGAACAACGCCTCTGCACACAAATCTCATGTTGCCATGCAAAAAATTCGTGATTTAGGGTTTGAATTATTAGAACACCCCCTTTATTCACCAGATTTGGCTCCGTCCGACTATCATCTATTTCCTCAACCGAAAAAATGTATTAAAAGGTCGTAAATTTTCTTCCAACGAGGAGGTAATAAAAGCTGTGGAGGTCTGGTTTGCAGAGCAAGAAAAAACATTTTTTTTGAAAGGTCTAGAGACGTTGCAGCTTCGGTGTAATAAACGTATCCAATTAAGAGGAGAATATGTTGAGTAATAAAATATTTTGACATTGAAATTTTGTTTGGTTCTTTAGTAGGATAAGAATGTTTCAATATACATAGATATGTATTGCATATGACAACATAGTTGTGTAGAGAGTAAGAAGAACAAGAAAAATGAATTTTAAATAATTAAAATTCAAATTAATCTTAATATTATATCATTCCGGAACAAATTTACAGAAATTAACAATAGTTTGGACACTTTTGGAATATTTAAAATAATAAAACGAACTAAAAGAATTGAATTTAATACAATTGGCGCTCAACGGGGGCTCAGTAAATTATAAAATTCATTATACATGCAACATATCGTGAAATTTCCATAAGTTATTAGTAAAAGCTTCATTGCAAATGTATTTAAGTTGTAACAATTCTAAAGCGTTCAACCTTATACACCTAGATGCTGTTGGCAACTGTGTTGTTTTCACGATTATTTATATTAGATCCAACTTGAAAAATATATCATATTCATTTAATGATTGGAAAGATTGGTTGTTTTCAGTCATAATATACATAATCTTTTCAAATTTATTTTTATGTTTCATAAACGTATGTTACTCATTATAATGAACGTCATCCACACATAGATTTATTTTTATTTATTTAAATTAATATTAGTGTGAGAGTGGGGATTTTGAAGTGTAGTTTTTTTTTATTAAGGCCTGGATGGCGCTTTTTTAATCTCCAATTTCTCGGTACTTATTTATAGTTTTTTCGAAATAATTTTGCAGGTGGGCTTCAAAGATAAATCTATTTTATTTATATTTTTTTTCTAATAAACACGTCATTTACTGACACAACTTTAAAAATATCCCCACACCAATAATTATACTATTCCCCCAAGGTCTTCTTTCCATGAAACACTTTTTGAAGTTGACGCCATAGCCACAAGTCGACTGCAGCAAGGACAACGAATAGGCTACCACAGTGTTGTCCCTATTAAAAATGGAGCCTACAACTTTTTCTTCACTTAATATTGGCCCAACTTTAAGCAAAAACGGATCAAAAGATCGCGTTGACATTATTAAATACAAAAAAAATATCGGAAATAAGGACTTAGGCAAGGGAGACGAATGTATCGTTCACTTCTGCAATTGATTTTGGAGAAACTTCATTTGATCCTAATTTTTTTAATATCTGTACCTTATATATTTATTTCTTTTGTGCGTTTGTGAAATCTTCCAAAACGGCTGGTCCAATTTTGATGATATTTTGTTAAAGTGGATTCAATAATGGTTTAGATTCACAATAATTGGTCGCAGTAGGTTCCAAATATGAGGTAGAAATACCTCACAGAAAGGACTGGCAAGACCCCAAGAAGACTGAAGTTTCCCCGATGAGAGACCTGGTACACAGACGGGTCACAGACTGGGGAAGGGACAAGAGCAGGGGTGTGTAGTGAAATGAGAAACACAAGATGCTCCATCTCACTAGGAGATCATACCTCGGTATTTCAGGCAAAGATTTATGCTTTCCTAGAATGTGTCAGAATTAACAAACATAGAACTGACACTCATAGGATAAACATACTAACTGACAGGCGGCTTTAAACAGCCGCAAGGTAACATCCAGACTGGTAGAAGAATGCCAGAAAGAACTAAATGAACTAGCAGACCACATTATAGTAGATTATTGTGGGTGCCGTGACATAACGGTATTTCTGGAAATTAACAAGCTGACGAACTCGTGAGAAGAGGTTCAGCAACAGTATATGTTGGACCAGAACCAGCTCTTGGGACCACAAAGAAGGCAGTCCAATAGACCTATATCGTCTACTCGAAGGTGAGGGGATAACTGGATAGGTGGACTAAATGTGGGAGATAGTACAATAACCCAATAGGCTGCAGTGCTCCCGGCATCAAAACGGCTTCCAAACACACACAAAAAAAGGTGGCGCTGCAATCGGGCTCATACTGAACTTCTAAACGGTTGTTCTGATTTTGATGCAATTTTCTGTGTGTGTAGCTGGATGGTTTAAATTCACAATTGGTCCCGGTAGGTTGTGTTGCAATCGGGTTCATATCAAACTTCTCTTGAACAGTTGGTCTGATTTAGTTGACATTTTTGACAGGAGACTAGATTTTTCGGGAAACATATTCCTTTTATTAAAAAAATTAACGATAACATATTTATGATATGTTACAAAATTTGTATAATATGCCAAGAAGTTAGCACAGAGGAACGTCTGTCAGGTTATTTTAGACACTCGGTCTAACCGATCAAATTTCTAATGCTATTTTCCTGAATCTAAAAAATAATATTAATTTTGTAATTGGGAGTTTTTTAAGTTCATTAAAGTCCAAAAAGAAACAACTTTATTGAGCTCAAAATTAGATGAGAATAAAGATGATATTTCACTGAAGTAGTTAGAAAACTACAACTTTATTATTGCTATTTTTGAAAACCATGAAATATTAAAGCACTTTAATAATTTTCTCTTCGTGAGTTATTTTTTTCACTTTAGTTGCTACATTCCAGGTGACTACATAATTTGAAGAATTTTAACCTGATTATATAAAATATATTTTTAAACGCGGAAATGCAGTAGCTTTGAGAATAAGAATAGGTTTACTACACACAGTTTCTAAATTAATTTCAACAAGATTTAAGTAGTATCCACAGTGACCGACATAAACTGCCTGTCTTTTTCTTGCTTGTTTTCAAGTTATTTCCTCAGGTCTATGAAGCAAGAGACTTTAACTAACATTTTAGTAACATTATACAACGTTTTGTTACTTTGAACTTCTACATGGGTAGGGAATCAGGATTTATATTGAGTTGGGCGTAACCAACTTTTTATTGCAACAGAATTTACTTATTGAATCGTAAAAACTGAAATACCAAAGAAGCAACAAACTGATTGAAATTAAACCTTGTGAAGATTTTCTATTTTTGAATTTAAGGAATTCATTCACGCAGTTTATAAGCAGAATAAATATTGTATAAGCATTAATTGATTTGGTATATGATATTTTAACAGATTTTGATCGTACTGAAGTTGGTGAACGAAAATATTTTACTTGGAAAATCTTTTTTTCTAGTCTTATAAGCTTAAAATGAGAAAATAATATGGATGGGAATAAAATCATTCGAATTTAATTCATTGAAAACACCTAAAAACTAAAACATGGAACAAAAAACAACCCTTAAATCCTATAAATTGCGAAATATTTTCATACCAAGCATTTTTTAAACATTTTTCGGGGTTAGAGGGGACGATGAATCGACTAGCACACTCAATTTGTGATAACATGATTCTTTTAACTTCAAATAGTGTTAGGGAAGAACTAGAAGGAAGTGAAGGAATAGAAATAGAGAAAATAATATCCAAAGGTAGTAAAGCAGCAGAAATGTTTTCAAACATATTAAAGGCAAAAAATGTACCAAGAGGGGCTAAGATCAAAATGTATCAATTAATATTAAGACCAGCAGTAACATATGCTCTTGAAAAATGGGCTGTGAATAAAAAGGAAGAGGACAGACTAGAAAAGGTATAGAAAAGTATTTGGAGGAGTGAAAACAGACTAACGAATGGCGAAGAAGAAAGAATAAAGAACTGCTAGCGCTATGCAAAAAAAATCAACGATAACAAATTGAAGAAGAGCAAAGAAGGCCAGATGGATGGGTCATATTAGCAGAATCTCAGAAGATGGATGGGTTAAGAGAGTTCTAATAGGTGGGACAGGTAGCAAAAGGAGAAGAGTCAGAAAAAGGGGACAGTTAATCTGGTCCCCGCTACGTACGTTAATACTCTGGTACTTTGGCCCTAAATTAATCCGACCAGTAATTTCGCCCCCGTAATGAAAATACAATTAAATGTTGTTCTTAGAATTGAGGTAAGGCAGGTACTTGATAAAAATAACAACTCCTTGAATTATCAGATTTGTAATCATTTATCGAAGTGAATTTTAGCTGAAAGTGTTGAAAAATAGCATTATGAAAGCAGAAATTATTGAAAGTATTCGTGGCAAAAATTTACTTGTAATCGATAACTACAAGAAGTATAGTTTACATAAAACATTGAAAACTACAGACGAAACTTGTTGGAAATGCACCAACAGAAAGTGCAAATCATGTGTTTATACACTCGGTGAATGTAGTGCAATTTGTGTAACCAAATCATCGTCGGAACACTGCCATCCTGCAGATATTTCTACCTCGAATAGGCAAATAGTTTCTGCTTCCTGCAAAAGAAAAGCTGTTGAAGATGTTTCCGAAAAACCATCAAAAATTATTCGCTCAGCATTGAAAGAAAATCTACCAGCAACTTTGACAACTCAAGATGTCGAGTACATAAGAAAAAATACCTATGTATAATAGTCGACGTAAGTTAATACCCGCTCTCCCTCTCTCCTTAACGACGTACATCAAGTATTGAATTCGATCAACGTAAGAACTTCTCAAGACGAACAATATCTTGTTATCAATTGCTTGCCAAGCAATATTATTGCTTTTACGTGCACAACAAATCTCGAAGCTCTGAAAAAATCAGAACGCATCTACGTTGACGGTACATTTGATTTTTGTACCAAAAATTTTTGTCAAGTGTTCACTATTCATGGTTTTTTAAGCGGACATTACATACCACTGTTGGTTTGTCTTTTACCAAACAAGACATTCAAGACGTACAAAAAACTACTTCTAATGATTCTGGATAAGTGTTCCGAAATCAATATTGTTTTAGCAATCAATCAAGTTGCGTGTGATTTTGAGATGGGTATTCATAAAGCGGTTCGGGAAGTGTGGCCTTTCGCCGAAATAATTTGTTGCCGGTTCCATCTTGCCCAGGATGGTTTCAAAAAATTAAATCAATTCGCCTACTTTCGGAATACAATGACGCGAACAGTGATATAGGCTGTTGGTTACGTTCAAGTTATGGTCTAACTTATTTGGATCCTGATGAAGTCGGTGATTGCATTGCCTTCGAATTAAATGAAAACTGACCGGACGATACAAGGTTGGAAAAGTATTCAGATTATTTGATCGAAAACTATATTGATGACCAATCTCATTTTCCGCCGACAATGTGGGCCAAAAATTCAGCAGATCTAACTCGGACAA
>CAJUYI010000173.1:15988-37665 GCA_910591695.1 Galerucella pusilla
AGGTAGCTAGAACGCTACCGAAACGTCGAAATAAAAAAATAAAAAACATTATTGTGGTTTCATTCCCAAAAAATAAGAGAAAAAATTATATAGGTATATGTTTATTCTATAGGGACCAGATTACTTGTACGGAATGGTATAATTACCTTCTAAATATCTGTGAGGTCATATTTGGGGACCAAATTACCAACTCTGCAGAAGAAAAATGGGAAAAAAATTGAAGCCAAAGACCACTAAGTGCCTGTAGTGCTGATACAGACTTTTAGGTTCACAATACTAAAATGACAATAATATTTACTTATTAATTACCCATTCAACTTTTTAAACAAAATATATTTTTCCAAAAAACTCGCTTTACCGTCAAAAAGATATCAAATTTCTGAAAAAGGTTCAGATTTTAACGAATAAGTAAATCTATTCCATCGTTAAAGTTGCATATCTACACAAAAATAGAACAGTCAAAAACTTATTCAGAGCCATTGGTGTGTCACAATCCCCCTTTTTCTAAGGGCCGTGTGCAAATCGGTTTATAGACTAAGACTCTCCAACGGACAACGCAGACATTTCGAAAAGTGGTTGTAGTGAGGATACTCTAAGCCCTTATCCACCACATATACTCGATTCCGACAAGGTAAAAATTAATTTGAAAAACAAAACGCGAGTGATTAGAAAAAATATATTTTTTTTGTGTTAGTGTTGAGGTGCTTTGAGTGTTTACCTGCATGAGACGCTGCCATATTTGGTAGCAGCTATTATAGAACGTTGGCTGGTCGCCAGGAGATACTATTTTTAACAACATCATCTGTGTTTGTGTAATATGCCTGCTGCCAAGTGACCTAGTAGGAAAGCTCTTGCGCATAACTCGGGATTATATAAAAGCGCTTTTTTAATAAGTAGTGTTAACCTTATTTTTATGCTTGAATCAACATTCTAGGAGCATGCTTTGACATTTAATTCGTAAATTTAAAAATAATACAAGAGAAACATACATTTTTTCAATTAATTTTTTTTAATTCGTTTGCAATTTTGAGTTCATTTTTTTAACTAACTTATAATAAATATCTCGCTGTTATAAAACTGTTAAAAAACGTAACATTTGCTATAAAATATGATAGTAATTTACGAGAAGCATTTAAATATTTCATTTTTAGAAAATAAAATTTAATTAGTTAAATCTATGTATTTTTTGATGCCGAAGAAATTTTCACTACTAATACCACTAGAGGTCAAATTATTTCCAAAAATGTCTCCGATCTCATGATAACTTATTTTGGAAATTATCCGAAGACAAGGGATAATTTTCTAAAAATAACTATGAGCGACAAACATTTTCGGATCTAATTTGACCTTGTGTGGTATTCGGTAAGAAAATTCCGCACCAAATTGTGCTTGGAGATCAAATAATTAAAATTTATCTTGCAACTTCCAATTTTTGTCTTCATCAAGTACCAGCAAAACATAAAAGGTTTGGTCGACTTGATTATTCAGTTACCATGGCAATTAAGTGAAACCCTAACCAACAGGCCGCAATTTAAGATCCTTAAATTGTTGATTACTCCTCGTAGTTGCACAACACAGTATATCCTTTGATTTTACATAAGTTTTGGGTAACTACAAGCAGTAGAAAATTGCTGTTCTTCGTTTTTAAGAACCAGACTGCTAAAAAAATATTATTATATATTTATTATTAAAAGTTCGCTGTTGGGTACCCGCGAGGAAACAATTTTCACTGAAATTCATCTGTCCTTTAATTTTTAAGAATAAGGGAACTTAGAATGAAGTTTTTGAAGGCTCCTTGTATATTACGTGTGTATTAATATATTTTATCTGATGGCATGTCATAATGACAACGTTATGTCACTCAATTTTGATAACATAAGGAAGCTCATTATGGTACTAAGTACCATAATGAGATAAAATTTTATATGTAATACGAATCATAAACAATCATTATGGCACACGACTTGTACCATAATGATCGTCTTTATGATCCTTATTACATAAATAACTATTATTCTTCTCGCTACTTAATCTGTTATATGTTTCTGTCTCCTTATAACATATTCAATTGCTTGTATTTTCCTTTTTTAGCCTTTTCATTTTCTCACTCATAATAATCATCCTTCACCTTTTTCCCTTTACTCTCTCCTAACCTATACAGGGTGTCCCAGGAGCTAGTACCAAAAACTTGGGAGGTGATAGAAAGGCTAAAAATAATGTTGGTATTTCATATAAAATTTTTTCTTTACGCCCTTCGTTAACGAACTATAGGGCTCTAAAGTTGGGAATGAAAAATGGTTTTTTATTTACAATTATCAAATGGCTGATTGGAAATTGGTAATATCTTAACCGTTAATAAACACCATAATTGCACACTTTTTGGCGTGATATACAAGTCTACAACATACTTGTGAACCCAGGTACCGACTAAGTTAAATGGTGGATGCGCCATTTTTTTCTAAGTAAAACTTTTTTCAGTTATAAATGCAATAATTGGCTTTTGTGAACAGTTTTAGAGATATCAAGTCCTCTTGTGACATCTCGATAACATTAACGGTTTAAGAGATACGGGCAATTTTATGTCACACTGCATTCACATTTATTTTGAATGTACGATTACAGGAAGCATCCTCTAGTATTAGCAAATTTTTAAGAAATTGGTGCAGTCTACATTCATGAATATAAATTTTTACTTTGTTTAACTATAAATAACTTTATTGAAAACAAAAATTACTTTAATAAAAGTAAAAATATCAACAAAACCCTAAAAAATGTATAACTACATTACATTAGCAGATTAGAAAAAACGATTAACCAAGTAATTGAAGACATCAAAAAAGTCAAAATGGTTTAAAAAAATTACACCAATTTCTCAATAATTTGCTAATAATACAGGATGCTTCCTGTAATCGTACATTCAAAATAAATGTGAATGCGCCAAGAGGTGTGCAGTGCGACATAAAATTGCCCGTATCTCCTAAACCGTTAATGTTATCGAGATGTCACAAGAGGACTTGATATCTCTAAAAATGTTCACAAAAGCCAATCATTGCATTTATAACTGAAAAAAGTTTTACTTACAAAAAAAATGGCGCATCCACCATCGGACTTGGTCGGTACCTGAGTTCACAAGTATGTTGTAGACTTGTATATCACGCCAAAAAGTGTGCAATTATGGTGTTTATTAACGGTTGAAATATTACCAATTTCCAATCAGCCATTTGATAATTGTGAATAAAAAACCATTTTTCATTCCCAAACTTTAGAGCCCTATAGTTCGTTAACGAAGGGTGTAAAAAAAAAAATTTATATAAAATACCATCATTATTTTTGGCAGTTCTATCACCTGCCAATTTTTTTGTACGAACTCCTCAGTCGTTTTGAATCTGTTTTCTCCTCATTATATCCTTCCTTGGTTATTCCTTTGTAAATTTCTATAATTTTCCTATCATAATGTATCGATTTTTTTGTAAAATAATAAATTAAACAGCATAATATACCCTTTATTAATTTTTATCATAAATTTTTTTAATTTAATTCAATTTTGTTTTAGTATAAACAACAAATACTTAGATCAAAATGCCTTTCAAGCCAGCAGACAACCCAAAATGCCCCAAATGCAGCAAATCTGTATACGCTGCTGAAGAAAGAGTAGCTGGAGGTTACAAATACCACAAGTCATGCTTCAAATGCGGTAAATATATAAACGTTTCTTTTTTTAATTAATTGTCACATAAAATGCGTTCCAAAATCCTTGAATTACGAAGTAAAAATGTATTTACTGAAGAGAATTCCCTGTTAATTAAAATAAGAAAAACTAACACACTGTGTACAAAGTGGGGAAGATGCTGATGTGACCAAAGACAAAATAACGAAATATAGATTGGTTACAGAAGAGGAAAATGATCAACAAGAGGAAAAGAGGCTTGAGAAATAAATGGGGAAAGGTGAGAAGACTGAAAGCGAGAGAGGAAAATCCTACCGTATAGAAAATTATGAAGAAATTATTGAAAAACACGTTCTCTTCAATAATATGATTTTTTTTAGCATTTTCAATGAAAAAATAGTCCGAAATCAACGAAATTGTTTGAACTTTTCCGTTTCCTAGATAAAAAATTGAATTCTTATTGCAGGATTGTGCAACAAAATGCTCGACTCCACCAATGTCACCGAGCACGAAGCTGAACTTTACTGTAAAAATTGCCATGGACGTAAATATGGACCTAAGGGATACGGATTCGGTGGTGGAGCTGGGTGCTTAAGTATGGACGACGGCGCTCAATTCAAAAAGTGAGTTTGCTTTATACATTTTTTATTTTTAACATTTAAACTTCTTCCACAAACACAACAATGAAATCTTTTGGACATTTACCATAATAGTGGAGGCAAAAATCAGCGATGCTTTTACTTCATGCTAAAAATAATTTTTTATTAAACAATCAAAAGCTTTTCTACCAATTTTTTTAACAAATTATTGAAGGAATTCAATTATTTGTTTTATTTGGGTACTGCAATTGGTAGTTAGTGTACGCGTAGTGCTATTATAATTGGAGAATTATTCCCTTTTATTTGTCTTTTTTGTTCTGATGGACTGAGGGCTTTCCTTATCTCTTGTTTTCCTTAGTTATATGTGTGCTTCGGCTGTCAAACATTGTCATTTTCATCTAAACATTGAAACGTGCATTTCATTTTTATTGTAGCAAACCAAATCCATAGAATATTGTAAAAATTGGAAAATTTAAGTGGGACAATCTGTAGATTTTTTAATATTTGGAATCTCCGGTATTATTTCGGCAAATAAAAATTGATTTCTCGATAATTTTCAGTTTCACAATATTTTTGTGCGTTTTAATGTTTTTTCCCTCATATTTTTAAATTAAATAATAAAAAAAAAACAATAATAAAGTCATGTTAAATAAGTTAATCATTTAATAAATAAATTAGGGTCATTTATTCTTGTTTGAAATTTTTGTAAATTATCACACACTAACCTTGCAGTAAACATAGTAATATTTTTCATGACTTTATTCTATGTAGACCCCCAATTCTTAATTTTAATGTAAAGATCTCATAAACATTTTCAAGTGAAAAGGGTAAGTGTGTGGAAGTAGACTTCTTTTTATTATTTTTTAATATAAAATCGAAATTTCTACAGAATCTGAACACTTTAAAATAAAAAATAAATTATTTGACAATTTGAAACCTAAACTTGGTTTTATTAAAAAAAATAATATGAGTAGATTCCACACAATAAATACCATTTTTATTCCTTCTTTATCCTTTTTTCCATTTAAATATTATACAATATGTCCTACTAAGTTGGAATCATATGGCAAACTTTTTTATTATTGATTTTAGGAGAAAAGTTATTCTTCATAAAAAGTTCTGCATTATCTAAAACCTATAATACACTTATCAAATATCAAATTTTTTGAGTCGTATACCAGGTTTGTCAAAAAATATGAGCTTTACCCAAAAGTAAAGTATTTTAAATTTGACCATATCGAAAAATGTTACTGAAAAAAATTGGATATGTCGAAGCATTAGTATGAGTAAAAATCAAATTCGTTTGGTTCCAACAATTAATATGATGTTAATTTTATAACTTAATGTTTGAATGTATTTTATTAGAGGAAATATGGAATACCATTTTGTTTTTGGGATATAAAAAAAACTTCATATAAATTAAATCAGTTTAATGTTTTTACTAATCAGTCATACATCTATATGTAGTAATTAACAGCCTTTAATCAAATATATTAGTTATCAAATTAAAATCTAACACAAAAAACAAAATCACAAATGAGTAACCAAATATGGAATAGGTATCCATATATGGAATGTAAACATAAATCAACATAACAATAACAAAAATGGACATTAATATCTTTGAGATCAATTAAATAAATATTATATAGTGTGATAAATGAAAGATCCAAGTATCAAGCTCTGGACCAGCACAATCATAATGTGCCCAGAGCCCACACATCAAGCATTTAATTTAATATTCCATAATTAGACACCGACGACTGTCCATATTTGGATTTTTATACTAGTTCAAACTCTTCTAAATATTTTTTAAAGTCACAATATTTTAATGACAAAAGATCACAAAATGGTGAAATAAACATAATACCGATATACTAAATAGTATAACACTTACGTAAACAAACAACAGCTGGTTATACTCGTTTATTACTTACTTTTAAAATTTTCTGCACGACAACAAACCAAAACACGCCTGCCACACGTGAAGCATTCGCGCAACTGACTCGATGGTGTGGGTGCGATAGTTAGTAGACCGAATGAAACAGAAGATGGTCGAGTGTTGCGTTTCATACTTATAGTCTTAGAGAAATGAAGGCATTCCATATTAGGATACTATTCCAGATTTGGTGACTTTCCTCTATTTGCAAAATAAATGAATATGCACTTATTTCGTGTTTGAACTGCAAAATAACATTAAAAAACATGGAAAACCTAAAAGATTATCATGTATTTTGTAATCACAAGATATAAATGTTCAATCAAAATAGAAACATTAGTGAAAAATAAAATAATCTAAAGTTTCAATTTAAATGGGTGTAAATACGTATTCAATCGTAGTTTTCAATTCTGATCAACTTTTTTTAGTAACATTTTTCGATATTGTCAATTTTAAAGGTAAAAAATTTGATATTTAATAATTTTTCTTCCTAAAATTAATATTAAAAAATGTTTCCATATGATTCCAATTTAGGGGGACATAGTGTATATTTTTATATATTATTGATAAATTGAATAAAGATCTTTAAATTAAAATTAAACCATCGATATTTACCGCTTATTCCGAAAAGCCTGTGCCAAAATAAAAATCGCCCAAGTAAAAAATCATGGACCTGATTTTGATTTGTCTCTTTTTTGCCTCCTTAGCAAAGAGTAACTTTAAGAAGGAATCAGTCTGAAGATGGCGACCAAAAACCACACCAACCTATCAGCTGTCGTCAGTCAAACCTTTTCCATCCTCCCACTACAATAATGTAATATTTTTAGATTTTAAATTAGATTTTTATTTATTAATTTTCATATGACAAACAAGATTCGATTATTTTGTAGTAATTGAATTTAAATAAATTTTATTTAAGACAATTGTTATGTTTCGACAGGCAATATTCTATCAACATTTTTCTAAAAAAAAAAACATTTTCTACATTTATTATTTACACAAAAAAAAACAATAAGACACATCACCAAATTAATTTTTTTTTTAAATTATAGTAATTTCGGGGTAAAGTCTTTGTAAAAATACACTCTACTACAAATAGTATTATACAGTGTGTTACACAAAAATTTCCCACATATTATGTGTTGTCTGTTTTTCACCTTTTTGATAGTTATTGAAATAAATGTAGTTAACTGTAATGTTTTTGTCCAGAGTATAATAGTTTTTGGAATATTGTCAAAAACCTACCCATGTCCTTTTTCCAAAATTTGTATTGTGACAGTGTTTTGTTGTGTCAGTCCTTTGATGGCGTTGGAAAGTGCACTATTTTTAGAATAAATCTAGTATATAAAAAAAAAACCAGAAACGGTGAGAATTTTTTTTTAAATTATCAGCATGGCTGGCAAATTGCTCTAAATCGCATATTAACACGTAGATCCTTCTTTCGTCCTTCTAACCAATGTCCTTTCTTGTTCGTAGTGGGATAAGGAGAGTTCCCTCATTTTTAATAAACGTTGACAAATTATTTTATCAAAAAAATTATTGTTTTAGACACAAAATTCACCTTCTCCTGTTACATTTATTCAATTTTCTTAGTTTTTTTCAGCTCCACAGCTTTGCAGCATATAAACACATTATATTATACGCTTTTTTATAATTTTTAAGTTCTATAACCATAATGTTTAAGAAAAAAAGTTGCTATGCACCTAGAAACAATTCAATTTTGGTACATTTAATGCACTTCTAATCTAGTTACTAACAAAAAAATGAATATATTGCTTATAGGTACTTTGAGTGAATAAAATATAGATGGTAATTCTAAATCTAATTTAGTAATAAACACCATACAGTACGAAATAATCCGTCAAAAAACTTTTTTCGTATATTTTTAGAGGTCTAGAAGATCTATCTGTATCTGTATCTGTAGAGTAAGGAGGGTGAGTGTAGGCTCACAGCACTTAGGCCACATGTGACCCATCGTAAATCCTCCCGAGGAGTTGTCCTCCTAGGTCATCGTCCATCCTGTCCTTCCCAGGAAGGAGACATCTCCTTTATATCGGCAGGTGTAGGCCAAGACTCACCGAACACACTCTCTCCTTAGTTGACAGCGGCCAGTCAGAAATCCTACTGTTAAAAGTAGGTTTTTCCTGGTCATTGCCAAATATTTCTTCGGCACCAGCTTCGCCCAGAGTGATCCTAGCAAGACTGCATCCTTTGATTCCATCCCATCTCTTAAGGGATTGAGCATGTGTGTAACGTTTGGCTAGTTCCGCAATTGTCGAAGTCGTTAGGTCGTAGGTGTCACTGGGTCCCAAAATTTTTAGTCCAGCCGCTTCCCTGGCCAAAGAATCGGCAATGCGGCAATTACTCCTGTCGTGCCCTTTTACCCACCTCAGAATAATATTGTTATCTGCCGAAGCGTTAGCTGAATCTTGGTGGCACTCTAGTACTAGCCCCGATATAACACGTTGTCTGTTCAAGGCTATAAGGTCTTGTCTACTGGTTAGCTCTTTTGTGGCAATTGAGATACCAGTCAGTTCTGTTTGAACCACACTGGTATCTGTTTCTATTCCCCACTTAATCCTTAGGCTTATTGCTCTGGAGTAAACTCCACATCCTGAGCCTAGAAGATCAATTAAGTTCCCTTTCATACATAGCTTCTACGATAAGTTTCAGAGATCAGTTCCTTTGCTTCCACCTTGAAGGAATTCACAAACACGCGTTAGATTCTGTTTCTGCAAGTACCAACAACTACAACTTTATCGTTTATCTAGCGCAAGTCGCATTGCAGATGGTCTCACTATAACCTATTCAGCCGGGAACAATAGATCTTTTAGGTCTCAGTGAATGTCACCCCAAAAATCACACATACATACACCTATTCAGCCACCCTGCAAATATTTCCAAAGAAAAAAACAGCAAATACTATCACATAATTTAACAGTACACTTATGAATTCATTGCTCTCCAAAAGTAGCTGGTGATTTATTGATTAGTTTGCCACTACCAGTCATAGTCCAGTAAACGAAGGTGTCAACATGGGCAACTGGTCCAGCAAGAGCAATTTTTTTTTTATTTGCAGGTTATGGTAGGCACATCAAATTCCCAAAATGTCAGGAGCCTGACCATTGTGGAAGGGTGGGAAAATGGCTCTGAAATTCCAGAAAATCCGTTTTCACGCGATGTCTGCCGAGATTTGACCACTGGAGAATTTTCGTTCAAACGAAAAATAAAGAGCAGTTCCTTACCCACGAAAATGATCCCCAGCATTTTTTCGAAAAATTAGAAAGAAGGGATCTGTGGCTACTAAGGCGTGTTTTTATCTACTTAATTTGTGCTCCTGGGTCATTGGAAAACCAGGCCAAAATTCGTCATTGCTAAATTTTTTAATGCTTCCATGGATTTATTCATATTATTTTTATTAAGAGTTATTTCAGCCAATCCTATTGGATAATGGTTCTTTGGGGGGTACTTTATTTATTCCGAAACAATGCTACCAATAATTCGCCTGTATTTTTTTGAATAATGTGTTTTCCAAGAGGCGATTTTTGTGGATTTCTGGAGTTTTCCCGAGCGCTCTGGTTTATCGGGAATTTCTCGATGATTAACTGTCAAACCCGCTTATAATTGATATTGGAAGAAAGGTTAGAAAATCCTTTTGCCGATGGTATAATTTTTTTTGGCCCAGACCCCTGGGTTTTCAGGAAAATCGGGGAAAGTTCCAGTTTTCTGAGGGAAGACAGCTATTTTCTTCTGAGTTTTTTCTCTTTACAGTAAAATTCTTCCCGGTCAAGCATCATACCCTATAAAAGTTCACATTCTGAACTTTCCTTTGATATGTGTATCAAGTATTTTATTTGATGCATTAAAAAGAAATTTGTCTCTAAATTTGTTGTAATGGATGCCTCATTCTATTCTCGCACTCCGCCACGCCACCCATCTATAGTGTGGTCGACGGCGTCTGCAGGCTATAGTGCGAGTACACGTGGATGCTTTCTGCTGCATTTTTTGTCAACATCTGACAATTTTACATGTAAACACTATCTCTTTCGTGATTTTTCAAGAATAAATTAGTAGTATTCCAGTGTAAAAAGTGAAATTCAAGTCATTATTAATTTTATTGTTATTATTAAATGATAAATTTCCAAATTTTTATTTAAAAAAAACACAGTTAAATATTGAAAATTATTGAGCTTCTTTTTTGGAGCACACGGTGAGGTTTCATTTTTTTAATTAAGATCATTAATATTGTTGAGGGTGAAATGACATCTAATGATTTGATAAATATTGTTCATTTCGCAGAGGATTCCAGTACGCTCGTGTGTTTTATTTGTGATCAAGCTCTGACTGAAGACGTTACAACGGTTACCCGAGGACTAGAAACGTCAGTTTTTAAGTTTCAGAAAACTGCGAACTTTTCAACCACCATTTTTGCAAAAAATATTGGTTTAACGAAAAAAATCGTTTGTACAACTTTTGTAGGTAATGAACTGCTCTTAATTTTTGTTTGAAAAAAAATTCTCTAGGGATCGAAGTTCGGGAGATATCGGCGGAAAACGGATTTTCGAGATCTCTAGAGCCATTTTCCGACCCTCCCACAAATTTCAGGCACCTGACATTTTGGGGGTTCTATGTACCTACTTTTACCTGCAAATTGAAAAAAAAAATTTCTTGCTGGACCAGATGCCCATGTTGGCGGTATTTTTCGCCTTCATTTACTGGACTATCAGAGGTTTCCGTACCCGACACCTCAGTCTTTAGCCTTTAGCTCAACAGTCTTTTTGTGGATAAAGCCTGACCTGGGAGCTCTAGTACCATTAGTATATTATCTCCAATGAGACAATGCTTCATATTTTGCACCTTCCAAACACAGCTTTTCACATCCCCCAAAAAGGAACCGAGATTATTTTTGATTACAGCTGTCAAATTAAAACATTCTGGCATCACTAGATAACTCTAATATCTGTCAATAACTAATTTTTAACGTTGATTGATGATTTCAGCGATGACGATGTAGTAAGAAGTCGTGCACCTCTGCTACCAAAAGCTTTCGCCAAAGCTCCTGAAGGCGAAGGATGTCCCAGGTGTGGAGGCTTCGTATACGCTGCCGAACAAATGCTTGCCCGTGGAAGAGTAAGTATTTTTCTCAGCAATTTTGATTCAATTTGAAGAAGAAAGTAGATACTTACTAGAAAATTCCAGTTATGTATATTTGGACCTACAGCATTCGATAGAATAGTGGACCAATAACACACACTGTATTTGCTTATTTTTTATTTTTATATAGGGCTGGCACCAAATATGCTTCCGTTGCAATAACTGCGGAAGATGGTTAGATTCAACATCACATTGTGATGGACCAGATGGAATGGTATATTGCAAAGGTAGCATTGATGATTTTCATTCTATTTTAACATATTTAGCATGAAGGAAATGGAACCCCCCTGTGACGTTATCTGATTTGAACTTTTTTTGTCCCTTTGTTAAATGTAGTTTTTCTTACGATTTTGTCCATTTTTTTATTCAAGGCCTTCCACAAAACTTGCTTCAAATGTGCTGACTGTAACAAGGGATTGGACTCCTATAATGTTGCCGAAGGTCCTGATAAGGATATTTACTGTAAAGGTGTGTTATTGAAATTTATTTTAATCATATAAAATGAGAAACTCTTTTAACCTAGCAAACTATTTATACACTGCAAACTGCAATATAAAGTGGACTTGCGACAGATCTTTTCATGGTCTTGACCACCGTTCAAACTGGCAGTTGTGCTATAGATTCGATAAGGTTCCAATTGGCCTGTCTGGTCTCAACATATACAGAATGTACCAACATTACGACAAACTTCGGTATATGGGTTATTTTAAGAGATATCAAAAAATGTTATTGACAAAAATGGTAGATGTGTTTAAGGTCCATATTTTGAAATTATATCGAGTGCTGCATAACTCCGTTACAAACGAAACATATGATTTTTCAAATGGGAACCTCTGTATATTATACCAAATTCGGATTGGTTACATTTTTTTTGAAGCTTTTGATATGAGGTTTTGCCAAGTTATACAGAGTCCTTCAAAAGATATGGACACGTTTATGTGAAAATCGTAGGTAAATCAACGCTCTGTAGCTTGTTGTACGTTGAAGGAAAAAAATGTATTTTGCCAAACAGAGTTTTGTAATATGATGCAATATCTTCGTATCCTATTAAATTTCAATTATAATCTTTCTTGTATATAGGGTGAACGGAAACTCGAACCTGTCATTCTCTTTCTTATTTCAAATGGAACACCCTGTATTTATAGCAAAAATAGAATCTTCGATTATGTAACTTTAATTTTTGTCAAGCATTCCCTATACCCAAAGTTTATAAAAACAGAGTTATCTGGTAATATTTATTGTAAACTATTATTATTGACCTATTATGTGAAAGCAATAAACGTTGTATGTAACAAAAAATCCTAATTAATGATAAATTTTAATGAATAATTCATTCTAAACAAAACTAGCTACCAAAAGTATAATCCTAACCGTAATATTAAGCTGAAGGTTCAAAGTGTTCACAGTTAAGCATCAATGCAATGCTGTAAGAGGGGGCCAATTGATTGGCCAGCTCGGTCACCCGATTTAACAAAAGTATATTTATTTTTTTCGGGTCTTGTGAGGAATAAGTTTATAAAATCCCCGGCTATTAGAGATGGCATGAAAGAGATGTTTCGAAGGAAATGGGGATGTTGTTAGTATGTTTCTATTGTCCCAGAAGGATGTTTCTGGAATATTTTTGGAATTTTTCTGTGTTGTTAGGGTATAGTTCGATATAATTTCAAAATATGGACCTTCAGCACATCTAATATTTATGTTAATAACATTTTTTGATATCTCTTAAAATAACCCATATACCGAAGTTTGTCGTAAGATTGGTACACCCTGTATGTATACCCTACATCTATAAGGTCTGTACTTGGATCAGGCTCTAAGTAGACCTATTCCAGAATATTGAAGACTTTGGGGGGCAGTTATCCTACAGTTCCATTGTGTTAAAGATAATAGCTTAATTTTTGCAGCTAAAAATATTTTTCCAAACATCCTGCGTCTACTACTGTATGTCTTTTTGAATTTTTTTATTGGCAAGTAGGTTTTATAACGTGTTGCCTCTGTCAACTGACAGCTAAAATAGCTACTTTCATTTATAAAAGTATTAATTGCAGATTGCATTGTTAATTATTCTCTTCAAAATAACAATTAATTGTTAGATTTTAGATTTATTTAAATACCTTTCGTTGAATGTCCTTAAATAATCGTTGTGTTGTGTCTTAGTTTGTTACGGAAAACGATTTGGACCGAAAGGATACGGATATGGTCAAGGAGGCGGCACTCTTCAGAGCGATTGTTTTGCTGTCAGGTACAAAATTATTTGTTTTTTCGTTATCGTTAAAACGGCTTCGCAATAATTGTATTTTCTACATGAAAATAATTGTAGATATTATTATATTGTGTTTTAAGAAACATAACCTATAAATTTGTTACGTTAAATTTCATTTCCAAACATCTACTTTCGTTACAATATTATGTCTGTATTTTCTAATTATTATTATTATTTAACCCTCACTATTAAAATGACAGATGTATTGTGTGTTCTAACCGGGGAAGGGAAAATGGTCTGTGGGGAAAATTATAGGACCAAACCGGGCTTCGAACCTAGGACCTTTGGATTGTGAGCTCAGTATGCTACCTACTGGGCTAATCTGCTCACATTCAGTCTTATTGAATATAAGATTAAAAGCTGCATTGACGCATGCGCACCTCCACATGCGGGGGTCCTCCATTTTGTCATTTTAATAGTAGGGGGTTAAATAACTCGATCTCCATACGCGCCTATTTAAAGTACCTAAGAAATAAAGAATATATTTGATGACTTTTCCATTCTTGACAGTCTCTTTATGTCTCTGAATCTATTTCCACTCTACTTCCAGCCTTATAAAAGAAGTATTTTTGTTAAAAAATTGACACCTGACATAAAAACAGTAACGTAACGATATTTTCTTAGTTCCAAACTTGGAATATTTTAAAAACTTCTTAGTAAAGATGAAAGTGAAGATTTGTAATTGGAATTTCACGTTGAACATGTATAGGTATAAAGATAGAGTAAATTGTGCAGCTTTTTTACTAACTTGGTTTGGTAGATTTAAATGTAGATTAAAATTTGCTGTTTGCGAACAAGTAATAATTGAGCTTTAAGGCAATTAAAAATTCATTTAACAGGTCCCTACATTTTTTTTGGTTCCTTTTTCGTAAACACGATCTGTATATATACAACACAGGCGAAGGAAACATGTATCTAAAATCATGCGGAAGTATGGAAAGGTTTTAAATTTAGATGTACCAAAAATAAATATAACTAAGCTGCTCTATGTCGAGGTGATTCTCTTTTACATCATTTTCTATATTGGAATTTACATAAACATACAATTTTCGTTCGAAAAACGGTCGCTAGAGGTGAAATTGCTCTACCTAGTTCAAAAAAATAGTTTTTTCTACAAACGTCAAAAAATGACAAGGTTCGCGCATTGACAACAATACACCGTGCGCGAAGTAGTGTGCGAAATACTTACTTCGCACACTGCATGTAAACTATATGGGATTTTTATATTTTAACCTTTATGTTTCTCAATCAAGCAAAAATCCAAGAAATCATTTATTTAATAATGTATAACAATAATTAAGGCTTTCAAATTGTGAGAAAATTTATAAGTACCTAATTTTATTTATTATTTACAATGTTAACATGGTGCAGCCAGTGCACGAACCAATATTTATTCCTGAACCAGATAACTCAGATTCAGCTCGTGATATCGTAGTTTTGAGAGTTGGAAGACTATCCATTTTTGATTTGCAAGCAACTGCCGTAGAGGTAACAGCACTTGATCCTGAAATTTCACAGTCTAAAATTTTATTCGATATTTGAATTTTATTGTTGATAGAATCTTCCACGTATCCTTCGGCCACAGTCGAAGATTTCCATCCTCCATGTCGCTTCAAAACACATATATCGGCCCCCGCATTAGCAAAGAGTGTGGCTGATGTTCTCCGAAAACAATGGCCCGTGTAGGCATCAGGATTTGGTAATTTTAGGTGTTTTGCTATTAAGCTAGGCATCTTTCCAATACTATTTATTCCAACAAGCTTGGTTAAAACATCTCTTATTTTGATACTTCAAAAACAATCGGCAACTGGTAGCATAACTTGGACGAAGAGCCGCATATTTTCGGTAAATGTCAGTATAACCTAAATTTGAAACTGTAAAAATTCGTTGTATATTCGTTTTTGTATCGGACAATCAAAATGGAATTTTTATCTTCTGTCATCGACCGTCATTTTAGTGAGTTCCTCACGGCGGCAAGCACCCAAAATACCCAGTATTAAAACAACCTAAAAGAAAATCAGTAATTCAAAAAACACATAAAACAATCATCAAAAATCTACCTTAACCAACAAATGGGTTTCATCATCTGCATCTCTTATGAATTGCTCAACTTCCTCTCTAGTCAATATACCTTAGATTTCTTAGGATGGTTTCCAACTGACAATTTTTTCAAATATGGAACCAACTTGGGAAGTTTCTTAAAATCCACGTTTTCTTCAACATAGAATATATTGCCCATAAAGTGGAAGACTTCAACTTCTCTGCAAAATATGCCAACAGCACATTTTCGGATATTTTTCTGGCTTTATTTGCTTCACACCACTCTTTAAATTGCTGATATGCATTTTCATACTGGCGCCTTGATTTCTCCGGTAAAAGATTTGAAATTACTGAATTGGCCGCATCTGTCACGTTAGGTGGGGTACTGCTTACTTCATCGTCGCTCGAAATTTCCTTTATTTTACAGTTATAAATATCACGTACGAAAATTACGCGAATAAAAAGTCACTCCAAAACACAAAACAGTCTAACCTATAGAAGTGAAAGTCCAATGGGATTACCTAGAATGAAAAAATGAGGTGTCAAACCCATCCACCTGAAGCGCTAACTGCAATTGAGTTGTCGAAATAGGCAAGGCAGCTGAGGCCAAAAAACAGACTAAGGAAAGAAGAATTTCAGCGATCGCAGTGGATTGGTTCAGAACTATTTCATAACGCTTTTTTTAATGGAAGTTTGTTCGAATGACTAATGCCCGATTTCACTAACGATTTCCTAAAGTCAGGTAATACCTAAAACGAATTTAGGAATTCCTAAATGCAATTTACATTTCACCACGCGCTAAGTAATGCCTAACGTATTTCCTATCACTTTTTGATCAATCCTGAAAGGGGATTGTAGGAACAGCTTTGCGAGTGAGGCCCCTTTTTGTCCCAATAACAATATAGTGTGGTTCAAAATATCTGTTGCAAACTTTCTAGGATTTATAAATCTGTTCAGCGCTTAATTTCTTCAGTTTTGGATTTCGAATAAAGGCAAACCATTCATTCAACAACAAAGGGTCATGTTTGGGAAACCTATGTCGTTTTGGTGCAATGTCTGTACACCCAGGAACGCAACACTTCACTCCAAATATTATGAATTATCACACTTGATAAGACTTACAGTACCTAATTAAAACACAAATAGCAGCAGCAAATGGCAAAGGGAAACAATCTATAAAAGACGGTGACAACAACTATATGACAGCTTTGATGAATTTTAAAATATTTTCTTCTTTTCGTGCTAAAGGCCTTAGCTGCCAGGCGTGTTTCGACAACTCAATTGCAACTAGCGCTTCAGGTGGATGGGTTTGAAACCTCATTTTTGTATTCAAGGTCATCCTATAAACTTTCACTTTAGAACAATATTTTTGACGTTTGTAGAAAAAACTTTTTTTGCATCTCATGAGCGAAATACTTTAGTGATCTCGACAATTATTCTCGATCACCAAAGTAGCATTTCGCGCAATAGATACAAAAATAACTATTGTTTTTTGTATCAATTATGAATTAATTCACTTCAGAAATGTGATGAAACTCTTTAAATAAAGTCCCACTGAGTCATTATGACAGAAAATTAACCATTTCAATAGTTTTTATTCAAAATTGCACATCTAAATTTAACCTTTTATATTTTAACGACAATGATAATGTTCAAGTAGACAGATCTTAAAAATTATTCTTCAATATTCTCTTTATTCTTCAATCTATAAAATTTATTGTATTTTGTACATATAGCTTGCTATGCTCAACGCTACGGCCCACGAGGAATTGGACACGCTGGGGGTATTTTCCTGGGGCTTATGTCAGACGCTTTGGATCTTGAATGGCAGAGGTACATTTCAGTCGTAATTTTTCTCCGTGTACACCGTTATTATCGTTGGTTTTTTTACAGTGAATGTCAGTTTTCGTACCCAACCTCTGTCACTCATACTAACACTATACAGAGAGTCCCAGGCTAGTGCCGATCTGTTTTCATCTTTATAAGTCTATAGTTCGTTCCTAGGTACGAAATCATGGAACGCTCTGTATACAATTTTGTTAAAAACTGATTTTACAATGCAGATCAGTATTATATAATATTAACCGATGATATTGCTTGATGCTATTTACTAAAAATGTGCCTGGAAAATTTGTTTCGAAAACATATTAAATAATTAGATTTTATTTATAAAAATCTGGCAATACATTGAATAACCAAATTCATTCGTTCACGACCTTGACCTATTTGATAACTTAACTCTGTTTCACATAAGAAGAACCCACAACTCCTTGTAATGAATGTATCGTCGATGGATACTTTGGTAGATTATAGGTGTGGAAGGGCCTCTGAATAGGTGGTGTTGCTGGTCACTCGGAGGGTCATCTAACAGGAATAAAACAACTACCTGTAGCACTTGGATACGTTCTATTTATTACTTAAGCTTACTAATATACATTATACTACTTATTACTTATGAATTGTGATATTCATATTCTAACATTCCCATTAACATTAACCCTAAAATTAATAGTAATTCTTTTTAAAACACTATCGTTTGCATATTTATACAACAAGTCAAGTTCATCATAAGTAAATATAAATAATACTATTTATGTTTATTTCACGCTCTGAACTTGACTTCGTACGTGTGACCTTCCTACTTCTATTCTTATGATTTATTGAAATTAGCTTCAAGGGAATTTATGTCTTTTGTTTAAATATGATTGTTAACTTATTATATTGACCAAAAGGCATCACACCTTCCCCTTTTACGAAAAGAATAAATTCCGTTGAACTTCCTTTCCCCCTAATAAAATGAATTTACAAATCTGCTAAAAATAGATGAAAAATGATTATTAAATAATGTCATTAACCTACGGTTACATATATTTATAAATTAATGGATGTCCATTGTCTTTAAAAATTGTCTACGATAACTTAGTTGTTTGTCATGTTTATTTATTTTCACTTAATGTTTTTATTACTTGTTATCCGAATTTATTTACTATCACTAATTGTGTTTATGGTGTTTGCTATTACACTTTGTTTACTTATTCATAATTGGTTGTAAACTCACTTAAACTTTTGATTCTTACACTTTTACTTTTTTTAATTCATTTTACAGTAAGGTGTTTTTGTGTATATCTTTCATCACACCTGATTCTAATTGACCTCACTCACCTCTGTGACTGTAAATGGACCTATATATTGAGAATCAAACTTAGTTCTATTTTCCCTTTTTACTAAAACTGAATCCACTATTTTAAAATCAACTGGATTAGCTACCTTACTTTTTTGACTTTGTCTGCTTATTTTTGATTAAGTATTTCTCTGCTCTCTGATGAGCTGCCTGAAGTTTATATTTTAACTCATTCTGATATTCATCAATATTATAGCATGGCTCAATGTCGTTCGTGAGACTCTCGGGTAAGTTAGCACGTCTACCAAACAATAATTCAAATGGCGTATAACCATGATAAGAGTTTGGAGTCGTATTATAACAATAAGCAAATAATTTGCACCATTCATTCCAGCCATCCTTACTTTCATTTATAAAATGTCTAACATACTCATTAAGCGTTCTATGTAATTTCTCACAACCTCCTATAGATTGATGATGATATGCTGTTGAATAATTATGACTAATATTTAACATTTTAGTTAAAGCATTGAATATTTCATTTTCATATTCTGTGCCTAAATATGTCCTAATCTGTTTCATCAAACCGTAATTTGGTATGAAATTATCAAAAATTCCACGAGCTATCGTGTTCGCTTCTTTGTTTTCAACTGGAATTATTACTGCATATTTCGTTAATTCACATAACATTGTGATCCTGGCAGGATTCTTCTAGTGGGTTCTTTTTATGTGAAACGGAGTCTACTTTACTTTTAACTAAGTTTCGTCAATAGAAACTTCAATATTAAAAGAGTTTAAATGAATTTTCCATTATTTAAAAACGGTATCCAACGAAATTAGCTAATTGTGATATCTCTATAGTGACCAAGCTCCAAAAACCACCGTTATCGATACGACTAGCATCAAAGCTAAGCCAGGTCAAGGTTGTCCTCGTTGCGGTGGAGTAGTTTTCGCAGCCGAAGAAGTCCTCGCTAAAGGTCGCCCATGGCATCGTAAATGTTTCAAGTGCAAAGATTGCACTAAAACCTTAGATTCTATTAACGCTTGCGACGGTCCTGATAGAGATGTTTATTGTAAAACTTGTTACGGAAAGAAATGGGGACCACACGGTTACGGTTTTGCTTGTGGATCCGGTTTCCTACAAACTGATGGGCTTACGTAAGTTTTGGTGCGTTTTTTTTTATAGAAAATTTGGTTAATTATTGTTTGAATTGTAGTGAAGACGAAATTTCCGCTAGCCGACCTTTCTACAACCCAGATACGACCTCGATTAAGGCCCCTCCTGGTCAAGGTTGCCCAAGATGTGGAGGAATGGTCTTCGCTGCCGAACAGCAGCTGGCCAAAGGAACTGTAAGTTTTTTTTTACAACCGTTTTTCGTGAATATAAAACTCAAATAATAGTTTTTTTATACCAGTCGGTATGGGTCATTTTAGACTAAAAGCACAAGTAATTGGCAATACGGCTGATTTTTTTATAAGTACCTAGAAATATGTAGATTAATATAAAAAAAAAGGTAGAACGTGTCGCGGGACACACGGTAGGAACTTTAGTTCCTTTTAAGCAAAAATTATGTAATACATCTGACGTTATAGATAAACAATTTGCATATCCCTCGGTGGTCGAGTAGTAAGCAAACCAGACTCTCACGCGGTAGACCCGGGTTCGATACCCCGTGAAGAAGTTTTTTTTTTGTTAATCTTTTTATTTCAAGTTAGCCTCATCAACCATGTGGGTTATTAGCGACTCGGTACGCTTACAGTTAGTGAATTAATTCTATTTCGTGCAGGTACTTAACTAGAGAGTTTACTTTACAGTCATTTCCTAATAAAATTCTAAAGTTCTGAGGTAGATTATTGTTTTGTCTCTGTAGTTTGTACTCAGGGCATTCAATTAGAAAATGTTTCACTGTTATGTCACATCTGCACAGATCACATTTGGGTTATTCCGTTTTTTTTGAACAGGTGTTGATGGGTTAATCTGATGTGACCTATTCTTTGTCTTGTTAGTAAAACTTGATGAGAGCGTCTTGTAGGTATCATATTCCACGGTTTCACGTCGGTTTTTATTTCGCGTAACTTCGCTTTGGATTCTCGCCACTGACTCTGCCAAGCTCTTAGCACTTTTTCCTTGACGTGGATTTTTAGGTCATTCACCGTTATTTCTTGCACTGTTATTTCACTTACACTTTCGGTGGCCTCTTTTGCTTGCTGGTTTGCCTCTTCGTTTCACAAGATTCCGATGTGGGAATCCCTATTACAATTATTTATATCTACATCATAACTGTACTATAGTTTATAATGTACTCCGCGGCGCGTCAGAAAGTAGAGTCGCGCGGATGCGGAACACATACTTAGTTTACCGATTTTTTTCCGGACAAACCATTGCTCGAACAAAAGAAACGCAAGAAACCTTTTTTGTTGCAAAACACTCTCTCTACACCGTGGTATTTTTTATTTTTTTTTACCTCCCTCCCATAGGGATATATTGAAAAATTTCGAAAAAAAAAAGTTTTGTAATTTTTTTCTCTAATTTGGGAAATTGATAGTTTGATAAACTTTCTTTTATATTAATCTACAAACTTTAAGGTACTTATGAGAAAAAAATCAGCCGTATTGCTAATTACTTGTAGTTGTTACCCCTATCTTCTGCTAAATACGAAAATTTACACATGAAACTATAATTATTTTAATTTGCAGATGTGGCACAAAAAATGTTTCAATTGCGCAGAATGCCACAGGCCTCTCGATTCCGTACTAGCTTGCGATGGACCTGACAAAGAGGTACATTGTCGTGCTTGCTACGGAAAACTTTTTGGACCCAAAGGTTTTGGTTTTGGTCACGCTCCCACTTTGGTTTGTGCTGATGGTACTATTGCACCAGCCGTTCACGATGC
>CAJUYI010000173.1:42665-71690 GCA_910591695.1 Galerucella pusilla
AACTTCTCAGCTAGTAGTGGAAAATCATGGCGACCAAAGCCGTAGGATGAAATGGCGTATATAGACAAGATTTATGAAAACACTGGTACTGATGATGAATTTGTTTTTTTTTTTGCTTTAGGTTGTTATGGTCGCAACTTTGGCCCTAAAGGTGTAGGTTTCGGCATGGGTGCTGGATGTTTGTCGATGGCTTGAATTGGGCACTTCAGCAGTAAACTTTCTTAATCAATGCCAACAAGAGAAACTGTGTACAGATAGCACCTTCCACTCCGCTATAGAAATCCTGTATTTTGGACGGTTTTCACCATACTATAATAAAAATTAAATAAATAAAATTAAATAAATTAATTATTGAAAATAATCTGAAATATTCGATTTGAAATTGGTTAAGACTGTATATATAATATATAATCGAGTTGATTTGCTATTAAAATATTTATGCTTTGGAGCGCATATTTTTGAGATAAATAATTTTTTATTCCATATATTTTTGAAGAATGTGACGTAGATGGATTGGTTCCAATTGCCAGTGAGAAACTGTTTCTAATATTCGTTACAGTTACCTGTTTATACTATACACAGTTTTTGTAAATAATGTATCGTTAGAGAAAAAAAATAACCTCAAAAAAAATTCAAATTCCGAAAAGGTAACAGCTCGTTAGGAATATTAGAATCAGTTGTTTTTTGGACGAACGACCAGGAAAACCTGAGATTTTTTTGATAAATATCTACATCGGCCACTTTGTTGGTCTATTTCGATGGCTTTGCGCTTTTGCCAAAATTAATATTAGATAAGTCTTTTTTGCTGATATATATTGATTATACCAACATTTTTTTGTCTAGTTGTAATTAATACAGTTTTAATAAAAAGTTGAACTTACTAAAGTTTTTTATTTAAATTACGTAAGGACCTATTGATGTATTTATTATCAACAATCAGTCTAAAACATTAACGAGTAGCAAAAAATGTTTCTTCACTTCGAAAAATACTTTTTAAAAAAACGAAAAACTACAAAATTGAGACGTTTATTATATTAAGGTTACAAACAATCTTAACGTTGACGGTTTACGTTTCGTAACTAGCACTTAAATTGTGAAAATCATAAAATTTTTCAGTTGTAAAGGGTAAATATAGTCTAAAGCGCTTCAACGTGCGGGTTCAAAGGTCACTAACCATATATATCAAATTAGAAGAGACAGAAGTTACCAAAATGTGAGATTACAAATATACCCGAAGAAAATAATAATGGTTGATGTTTCCTGCACATTGGTTGACGAATTTTCACTTTTTCATTCATTCTCGAAATAATCTATCAGATTTTTTTTTGCTTGAGGATGCAAAATACCGGAAAATTGCTTCTTATTATTCATATTGTCACTTTGAATTGTCAAAGTCACATAACGGACATTTAAATAAAAACTTCGCTGGTGAAAGATTTTTTAGAATCGCTGAAAACTAAATACATATCCTTTTTTTCCTCTCGTCAAAATTGCATAAGTCTGTCTTATTCATCATACGGATTTTATTTGGAAGTTATGATTGAACGCAATAAAAGAAAACAAAAACGGTGAGTATGTCTTTGTTGAATCGTATAATCCGCATGATAAGACCACAGTATAAGAACGAACCAGTAGTATAACTCTTATAAATCTCATAAAGTGCCAGAGCTTTTGATGACCTTGAACGGATCGCTTTACGATTCATTTTACCATAGGCGTAGGTGGCATAAGTTTTAAAATAGCTTGAACGTGTTAAATGTTTTTTCTTAAATATTGTAGAACAGTACACTGATTAGTGATATGATATTTATTGGTTTTTCCATATTACAATTTTCATTTTGTTATGATTTTTAAAATTATATATATTTACGAGTGATTCAACAATATTATCTTCCGTAGCAACTTTCTCAAAAGTCATTTGAAATAATGTTTCTAATAATGAGATGAATTGTACAACATTTTCATGCGGCATATTCAAGTTTCCAAAAGTATCCTTATTCGTATTTTCATAAGCTGTAAGGTAACAGTATAAAGACGAATCGTCTAAATTCTGATACGCTTGTGAATACGTTTCACATACGCTGCATGTATGAATTTCCGAACATGTTTCAATTAAATAACCACAAAAGTAGCGAACAAAATTATTTTCCAATAAATCATTTGTCTGAAAGTCTTTAGGCATTGCAGTATTTGATGAAAGGAATATTGTTGGAATAGCCTTTTTTTAAGTTTTCTTTTATGACTACTACTGTATAGAGTTTATAGTTTTGGCAACAAGTCAGGCCTATCGCATGCTTCGAGCCAAATTTTAGCTTTGAAACACAAACAACAAATTAAATCAATGCATGAAACTATGGCTCATAAATGTAATATGAAGATCAAATAATAAAGTATTATACTAACAGTTTCTTACCTTTCTGAATCCTTTGTAAAAAGGTATAATTTTCCATCACAATTGTAATATTTATTGTTACATCCACGAACTACACTCACAATACCCGTTTTCTTCTTTTTAATGGTATCCATTGCAAAAAATGCTTATAAACTATAAAAATAATACCGAAAACATGTAAAAATATAAGCTGTAATAAATAATTCGATTCGCAACTTCACCACTGGCACTTTAGTTGGATCGCAGCACAGCACTGGCCGCCGGATGAGATACTCATCCGAACGACATTGTAGGTCACAGAGAGCTCGGCAGTGTAACGTCACGAGATAACATACTGGTTCGTTCCTATACTGTGATAAGACTGCATTTGACTATAGCTAATTGTCATCATGAAATTTGTGGAAAAGTCTATAATCTAACCTCCTTTCAATATTGGTATTGGCATCTGTCAAAATATGAATGGAGGTTTCTTCTTCCATGCCATAGAATCTACATTCGTCTTCCTCCACTATTTTTAGGTTTTTCAGGTGCCCATTAAGGTAACAATGTCCCGTTAGGATCTCTGTTAAAAATCTTAGTGCAGTTTTACTAGTCACTCAGCAAAATATTTGATTGTCTAAGCCCTACTAGATCTCCAATGGTCAGACTTCTCTTTTTTTTTTGACTTCCCCTATTTCGTCCAATATTATATTGAAGCTGATACCGCAAAAAGGTTCCCCTGTTTGCTAGTAAGACTATTCGACGTTAGAACGGAAATCCTAGAGAGACTACCACTTCACCCGTGTCAGCATGCTTACCGGTCAGGCAGATCTACGGAGACTGCACTGGTACAACTGACGGTTTCTGGTCCAGTTCCTTCTATTGCTTTCGAACCATTTGTGTACAATTGAATCGCATTCTTTCCAAGTCTGGTACTTAATGGTATTTGGATCCCATTCCTTCTTGTTGCTCAATCATTTAACGAATTTTTTGGAAAGTTATACTTATCCATTATACCATCAATGATTTCTGATTTCTGACGACTGATATGAATGTATCCTAGATGGATTGACTAGCCAAAGGGTTGTTGTGGTAATTTTAATAAAACCCCACGATTTAGTATGTATTTTAATAATGATTGGCACACATTTTTTACAACAGAAAGTTATGGCAATATTTGTACAATAAAATATTTATAAATAAATAAATAAAAAACTTCAGAATGTACAAAAAAACTAAATCTTGACCGAAATTATTAAGAAAATAAAATTACAATGCTATATAAATTGAGTAACGTACACAGAGAAAAAAATTATTCGTATAGATCGGGCAACATCTTTAAATCAAATTAATTATCTTTTATATAATGAGATCCATATGGAATATTTTTTTCTGTGTTACGTTTCATAAAAGCCAACATTTGCTATATTTTAGTACAAATTCTATTTATAATTCTGGTGTAAGACTACGTGTCTTTTTTGATACACAAACAAGAAAAAATCATAGTAGGGTAAACCAGAAATATTTTATATAATTTTTAGTATTGGCTAAAAAATAATTTGAAACTGTCTATAATAAATCTGGGAACTTAGAAGTGCATTTTACTGGGTCATGGAGATGAAGAGTACTGAGAAGTATAGAAAAGGGGGTTTTACAAAAAAAATAGTGATAAAAGCACCAAAAATGCCATCAGACATTCGGACATAAGTGTATGTTTTTTAATAGCTAGTTCTAGAGATCCATAACTCCTTAACGTATAAAGATACACCCATTATCATCTCCTGGGGCACTTGGAATAGAAGCATAACATCAGCTGCATAGATTGGAAGGAGTACATTTTTTAATTGAAAATATTTTTTTGGTTTTTGGGTGATTTATTTTCTTTTTGCAGGGCTAATAACCTAACATGTCCTCAACATGACTGTAAATTTGGAAGCAAAAATAATGTACAGGGTCTGTCATACAAATTTTGTTCGAAAATTCCCCAAATTGAATAATCAACCGGATTTAATTCTGGGCTGTTAGGTGGCCACATTCATAATATTTTTCTCCAAGTTTTAAAGTTACTAAACTGCTTTCATAAATTTGTTATTTGTTAAAATGTCCAACCCTATTTAATGTACTCATGGATACTATAATAAAGAAATGTGAAAGAAAAACCAAAGACATGTTTGTGGGCTATAAAAATTTAGAAAGAGTGGTAATATCTGGAGGAGTCTTTGCTGATGATGTGGTATTAGTGGCTGGAAACAAGAAACAACTACAAGAAATCTTAAATATATGGAAAGAAGCACTGGAAGAAGAAGGAATGAGAATAAATATAAATAAAACCAAAATATTGATAATAGATCAAAATATTGAAATTAAAATCAAACTAGACAATAGAACAAGTAAAAGAATTTAAATACTTAGGAGTAACTTTAGCACAAAATGGAAAACAAGATATTGAAATAAATGAGAGAATAGATAGAACAATAAAATTATATTATGCAATGAACCAAAAATTTATCAATAAAAAAGAAATCTCTAAACAAACGAAAATTAAAGTTTTTAATACTATATATAGACCTATACTAACATATGGATGTGAATCATGGACTCTGTCAAACTCACAAAAAGTAAAATCCAATCCGCTGAGATCAATTATTTGAGACGAATAATAGGAGTAACAAGGAGGGACAGAGTTTGGAATACAAGTATAAGAGAAGAATTGGGAGTTGAACCAATCTTGAAATTTATTGAACGACAATTAAGTTGGTGGGGACATATACAACGAATGAGTAATAGCAGACAAGTAAGAAGAATATACGAAGCAAAAACACAGCTAAAAAGACAAAGGGGAAGACCCAGGCAAACATGGAATAAAGAGGTGGGTAACATAATACAACAAAGAGGGAAGACATGGAAAGAAGCACCTATATTAGCAAAAGACAGAAGAGCATGGAAAACGTTTATATATGAAAATTAAAATTAAATGTAAACCCGACACCTAACGGTAAAAGGGTGTATGATTATATATATATTAAATTTTATTTAATAAAAAAATGGTATTCCACGAATCCGGTAATTTCGGAATATTTCCTTTTCACTGAAGTGTTCTGGATAGTTTATCTAGCATATTAGTACAATTTTGGGTAAAACAATTTTCATTTGCAACGAGCTCAAATGCACCGTTATATAATTTTTTTTATAAGTTCGACCCTGTATATTATTCTTGCTTTCAAATTTACAGTCATGTTGTAGACATGTTGGGTTATTAGCCCTGTAAAAATAAAATGAATCGCCCAAAAACCAAAAAAAATATTTTCAATTAAAAAATGTACTTACTCCTTTATTTCGGTCCACAGTGTATACCAAGCAATAGATCATCAAAATACTTGGGGATTTTAACTTTTGTTGCAATTTTTTGCAATTTTTGCAATTTTTTAATGCAATATACAGAAGGTCTGGCAGTTCTAAACATAATAAAACAGTCAAGCTATTTTTTAGACAAGGACGTTTCGATTTTATACATTTTTACCCTACTATCATGTGTGACAATATTTTTTACGGTATGTGCTCTATCTGTAAAACTGGAATTAGCTCATTTTTCAACTACTATTTTTTTTTCTCTAACAGATTTACTCTCAGCAATCGTATTTACATTTACAACAGTGACCTCTTTGGTAAAAAAAAATAAGATAAAATCAGGCACTGCGCCATAATACAATATGAGCAATAAATTATCATTTACTTATTTAAACAAATTTACAAATATTTTCCTACCTACGGCTATGAATTAAAAAATATGAAACTCATGCCCAATTTTACCTATCATTTCCTAAATGCAATTTACTTTTCACTTTGAGATGACGGTTAATGTCATTGTCACAATGTCACTCAATCTTTTCTGGTTCATTCACCTCCTCTTTCTTTTCATTTCTTTCTGTTCATTTCCACTTAATAAAAATTTAGTCAGTAAAAGGGAATTACTTAGTTAGGAAGTATCTGAAATCAGGTTGGTAAAACTGAGAATCAGTCATTATTTGTCATCTAGACAATTGCAGGGTGTATTAATAAATAACTATATATCAAACTGTTCAGTTTGTTCCCATTTTATCATCTTTTTATACACCCCCTGTACATTTTATACACCAATTGACAAAAACGACGTAATCTTATAATACAACAAAACGTTCGAAACATATTATAACACATTTTAGAACAATATCATGAATCAGGAGCAGCTGTACAGGGTTATTGATTATAATTTTACCACCCCTTCATTCCTCTTATGCATACAGATACAAAGAAAAGTTCTGGGAGTATAAATAAATCTTAATAAAATATACTTTGTACACCAGTAGCGTTTTTGCTTTAGGGGGTATAATATAAAAATACATTTTTTTAAAATAAAACTCCCTGTATATTATGACATATTTGAATAAGGCCTTTTTTCCTGTATCAAAAATATATACTTTCATAGGTCTAGCTCTTATACTTTCCAAAATAATGAACATTGAACTCCTAAAGTATTTAAGTTAGTATTGAGCTAAAAAAATAGTTGGCTATGCACGGCTTACTGCACGTGATGTTCCGATACCAGTAACAGTATTGCAATAATTAAAGAAAAAATTGAAGCTGAAATTGAACTTCTTAACCATCGAAATAATAATAAAATTTTAAACTGTATAGAAAATTTAAGGAGAAGGTATGAACTTTGTATTTAAACTAACGGCGGTCATTTTAAACACTTACTTTAGTTTGCTTAAAATTCATAAAAATATCAAATCGGTTTCTATTTTGTAATAAACACTGCATTGCTTTTTATGTTGTTCGCTATTGTATTGTATTTCGTAATAAACACTGTATTGTTTTTTGTGTACTTTGTTAATGAACATCCAGTCGCCTATTTTTTAAACATTTACTGTCTATCACTTTAGAAGTTACTTAGTTTTGACAGATAATATCAACATGCGCAGTAAGCCATGCATAGTCAACTACTTTTTTTTAGCTAAATACTGACTTAAATACTTTGGGAGTTTATTGTCCATTATTTTGGAAAGTATAAGAGCTAGACCTATGCAACTATATATTTTTGTTACAAGAAAGAAAATGCCCTATCCAAATATGTCATAATATACAGGGCGTTCTATTTAAAAAAAATGTATTTTTATATTATACCCCCTAATGCAAAAACGCTACTGGTGTACAAAGTATATTTTATTAAAATTCATTTATACTCCCACAACTTTTATTAGAAAACTTTTTTTTGTATCTGTATGCATAAGAGAAATAAAGGGGTGGTCAATTTGTAACCAATAACCCTGTACATACACATATCTACTAGAAAAATTCACATTTCACCCTGTATATTGGTGAACAATGGGATCAGACACTTTATGTGCAGTTTCTCTTAATTCACCCTGTATGTTAAATCACCCCAAGCACCAAATCTTTTTTTTTTATTTATATTATAACAGACCCTGCAACTATCTTTGAAATCTCAAATGCTAATTTTAACTTAGCCTTACGTTACATATATTTTGTGCTAAGTTTATTTCAAGGAAATTACCCACGCCAAGTGAAATTACCCATAAGAATAATTAAATTCCTCCAAAATGCTGGCTCACTCTAGATGTAATTGCAATATTTTTCAAGTAGTTTGATTTTGAACAGTGGTGTACACATACGAAGTCATTTACATTTTTTGTCATCAAAGTAAAGTGAAAATCATGCGTAATAGCATTGAACTCAGTAAAAAGTTTGTCGCGAGTCATGTTTATAGAAAATAATTGAAAAAATCTTTGTACTAAAATTAAATTTGGAAAATTTCCATTGTATTTTGAGAAAAATAGAATTTTATAGACAATTGCCAACTTTAAACCTACTTTTTTTAAATACTATGGGTACGCCACTGTTTTATAAACAAAATTATGTTTCATAGTCTTAATTTCAACAATATCACAATTTCTCTATTGCAATGATTTTATGTATAACTAGATATGCTTCCATTACCATAAACTCTAGATTTTTAAATAATGTTTTTTTTATTTTGTTAATAAACAAGTTTTTATATAATTTTTTGCAGCATAATTTTCATTAGCGGAACCCTCTCCACATAATTAAAAAGCAGAGACAAATTTATCAATAAATATAAACTAGAATATACTATTAGCTTGTCAGATCAAAAATAGTTAAATAAGCTGCCTGACTATATAATAAAAATTAGCAGATAAAGAGAATAGGGCGTAGAACATTTGAAACGTGGTTATTATAATAAATAGAAACAGGTCTATTGTTAATTGTTACTATTGGCAACAGTAAATGACAGCGGCCGTCAAATTAGTACGTAAAATGTCAAAAAACCGAGTGACTGGCTAAAATCGTTTCTCTCTAAATAATAATCAATAGAAATGTAACAATACAATGCAATTTTCAAATGGACAAAAGATCCCAGACAAAAGGAAATTAAAAAAGCGAAAAACGATTTACATATAAAATTCATCTCTGCTTTTAGGAACTTTCAGTAGTCATTATATATTTATATAAATCTAAAAATTATATATCGTTATATGCTTAGTAATATACAGTTTTGAAAACGTACAGGGTGATTCATTAAAGCAAAAAATATTAAAGTAAGAACAAATGAAGAGCACCAAACCACATGAACTTGTGTTTGACTTTTGAATCACCCTGTGTGTTTCGGTATGTAGCCATTTGAGTTTGTTGGCACCGTACATAGTTATCGTGGCGATGTAGAAGAATTTAATGAATCACCTGTATCAATTTTACTCATAATTTTGCTGAAATAGATTAGAAAATGAGCACACACATATAGTCGAACTGTTGTAAAATTTTCAAAATGTTGCAAGCAATGAACTATTGAAAACTGCCTATTTTTTTGGTTTGGCATAATTTTTCAAATTCGTCATAAACCATTTTGAACAGCGTCATGCAGTACGTATAAAAAATTTAGCTAACTTTCTAACCAAATACTTATACTTATATATTATTGTCTATAGTTATTACAATATCCTTAAAATTTGATCAGTTTCTGCCTTATTTAATCACATTAAAGCCTAATAGAATAAGTTTGCTTTTACATACCACAAGAAAATTTTAAATACTCGATATATATTTCATACGACATAAATTGTAACGTTTGTACATCATTAAAAATAGGATGCAGACGGTCCTTTCGTAGCGGCAATTTGTCTTTTGAAAGCGGCAAACTGAATGTCAAATTTTTGGTAGGAAATAGATATCGCATGTCAAATTCCTTGCAGTTTTTACGCTTAAATGTTTCAACAAATCGTTTTATACAAAGGATACAATTACAGCTTGTTATTATTTATATTAGCCATGTCACAGGACATTAATTTTGACTGTTTATTCGATACATTTTCGTAGTTGTCCAGAAAATTTTTATTTTTTCATTGAAAGGTGATTGGAAGAGACGAAATTGGAAAATATATCACATTGTTATCAATATAAATAGTAGGGAAACGTAAACCTTTTAAGCTAGACTATATTTGTGATCTAATTAATACATTTTCTGCCAACTACGATTATTAATTAGTCTCTAAAACGAGACATTTACAAGTCACATAAACTATGAATATAAAAATACCTTTCAAGGTAACTTAATTATCTCACCATATAACATTTAAAATCTCGCGCGTTTGAGAAATATGGATTTCTTCGAAAACAATATTTATTAAATTAGTATGAAACATTTAAAGACCAACAACACCAACATACAATATATTAGATATATTTATTTTAGATCCTTTGTATAAACGATACATTATATTTTCTATAAATTTTTCGTAAATCTGATAAGCAACGTCATAGAAATTGACTCACCCAGGATATTTGTGAATTTATCGCGATTAAAAAAAGTTGTAGTACTTGTTGAACATCTAAATCATTTTCCTAAATCCCGCCTCAACCCTAGCACATTTTATGTAATCATAACTTCCATCTACGCCTTTCTCTGCAATCTCTATCCTGTGATATTGCCAATCTTCTACAACAACTACCAGCCAAGCAGAAGCTTCCTGACTCCTATATACAACTAAATCCTTTCAGCATTGCTCTCTCCTCGTAGTCTCTAGACTCATAGCCTCCAATAACCCAGATAATGATTCATGCCTTGATTGCCAAGAGATCTCCCACCGTTTAGAATGGTTGAGTAGTCTTGAATTTGGGGATTAAAGAGCTCAGATCCGATCAATGACTGGGATAAGAGTCAGATCAGGAACTATCAAAATTTGAGAAAAACCCTAAGTACCTTCCAAGCGGAAATAAATGCCATGGGAATGTGTGCCCTGTTCAGTATTGATATATTTATCATGTCGAATAAACAAGCAGCCTTTGAACCACAGAAGTCTTGTGAAATAATATCTAAAATGGTATGAGAATGCTTAGAAAAAGCAACAATAATGGTTCTATAACACACTGGAATAGAAACAAATAAAATATTGTACATGTCAGAGCACCATTGCTCTCTGGGTTTTATCAGCTGTTTTTAGAAGACACTGCTACATCAATGAACATCTCAAAAAGCTCAGTCTACTAGAGAAGGAAGAATATAAATGGAAGAGACCTCCATTCATTACAGATTCTCAGTATATATGGTTAAGTCAACTTCATTTTGACATTGCTCACTTTTTAAACATTTACAATTTGCCATAATATTATATTTATTAAAAAGGGACTCTATTATTTAAGGGATGATATCTTGTGAAAAAGATTTTCAAACAATTTCCGTCAATTTGGCTCTATGACAGAATTTAATCTAAAATGTTGATATATTTATTTTCGTTATAATATCTTTAACAGTTATTACATTTATTTTACCTTGTATTAAATCACAAATACGTTTATATATTGTGATTGGGAGAATAATAGTAACATAGTGATTAGGCTTGATAGATTTTTTCCCAATTATTGTTTATAAGTACAACTGTTAGATTTGCAAAGATCGTAAAGTTGGAAAGATATAGCCACATCAACAATTGGAATAAAATTGATTCCGAGCTTCATGTTTTACAGTTTTAACTTTGTGGATTGAATTGACAAGGTATCAATGAATTTCTACAACTTTTCCTAAAATCTTATAGAGCCATCAAGAAAGATCCTGGGCAGAGAAATAGCTATTTATACAACTAGTTGCAAAATGGACCACGAGCGTAGCGAGTGGTCCAACACATCGTGTGCAAAAAACACGGCGTTTTGCATCGTGTTTATATACAAGATTTTTTGTAATTCGGTTGACGAAAATAAAAAAAGAAAATTTTCATTACGTTCCATTGAAATTTTAAATACTATCAAAGCCATGCTTGTTTGTTTCTATGGAGATAACCATTACAACAATGATCAAAACCTCAAATGTTAAGACATAATATTTGTCAAAATAACCACATTTATTTGTTAATTCTGTCCATTCTGTCTTTAAAAATGAGCGAATCTGAAGAGTCCCTACCTTCAGACGTTGAAGAAGTTTCAAATGCTGTTGTAGCAAATTTGCTGCCAAGTAAGTCAGAAGCAGCATATGAAACTTCCAAAAGTGGTGCGAAGTGAAGAAGGTAAATATTGAAAAAACGGTATCAGAAAAGGTTCTTCTTACTTATTTTTCATACAAAGCCAAAATATTCCAACCGTCGACGATGTGGAGTCACTACTCGATGTTACGAACAACAATCTATGTCAATAAAAATGTGGATATCAGTAAGTTTACAAATTTGATTGCTTTTTTGAAAAGGAATGCGGAAGGATATCGGCCAAAAAAATCAAAAACATTTAGTAAGGAAGATTTCAGTAGATTTTTAATAGAAGCTGATGATCACATTTATTTATGTTTGAAAGTAATTTCTATAGTTGGGATAGCAGGAGGTTGCCGTAGAAATGAATTACTAAATATGCGGACCGAGGATGTTAGCGACTGCGGTTCTTTTATTAAAATAAGCATTCCAGATACGAAGACAAAGATTGAGAGAATTTTTACAATAGCCCAAGCCACCGAAGGTGATGTTGATGGTATTAATCTGATTGCATTAGTCCTCGGATATCGAAACGGAAAATGCAATATTCAACCTGTTGGCATCAACACATTTTATGACACCCCCAAAAAATAGCAACATTCCTTTGCTTGCAAAATCCTAAATTATACACTAGCCATGCATTTCGCAGATCGTCTGCAACGTTATTGTCAGATGCTGGTGCTGATATACAAACGTTGAAAAGGCATGGTGGATGGAAGTCCAACGCTGTTGCTGACAATTATATTGACGAATCTATCAATAATAAAAGAAAAACAGCTGTGAAGATACTTGGGCAAAATACATTGACAAATATCGACAATATCGCAGTTCCGAAACAAAGTACATCGACAAGCATAACAATGAATTCAAATGTGGCTGAGTTTTTTTTTAACAATGATGTATCATCTGGGGTTTCATCTACAAGTAATGAACAAAAGGCAGCAGTATTCCGTGGCAATACGTTTCAAAACTGTAAGTTTAATATTTATAATAAATTACAGTGATTTCTCAATAAAAATATTATAATATGTAGTTGTCTAATTAATTTCATAATAAAACTAGGTATTCTTAGTAAAAATAAATGGATTTGTTGTCCCTGAGTGACAAAATGAACCACATTTTGCAACTAAAATGAGTGTCAAAATGATGAGATTTCGTAAGTGAATTGCAAAAAATTATTTTGGAACCAAAAAAATTAGGAAATTCCTTCCTCTACAATTTTCTATAATAAATAAAAATTAAAAATTTTAAAAAATTACACATGTGAACTAACCGTTTTGGTAGGTAAATTTCTAGTATAGTTTTTTAGTGAAAATATTATTTTTTTTTGCAAAATGAAGCTCGGAAATCTATTATACCAACAAATTCTAACCATTTTCTGAAAGAAAAATTAAGTAGTGTCAATTTTACAGGCAGGAACTAAGAAAGGTTTAAAATTTTATTGAAAATTGCCATAAAATAGAATTATACTAATTAGGCGCACTGAAATATTAAATCCAAAATAATTGACGTTAATTTTAAGCCTATGTATTGAGTGTACAATTTTTATTAGCCCATTTGCAACCAAAAATTAATTTAAAAAAGTTCCTAAGCATATTATTTTTGAAAACTAAGTGATATGTAGGCAATTGGCGTGATATATATAAATTCATATTTTATCTAAACATTACGTTAATTATACTTATTTTAATTTTCGCCAAATATATATTTAAGATGCACCCAATTTACACATTTAAAAAAAAAGTTTTTACCGAAGGGCTAATAAAATTGTGCATAGTAATTAAAAATTCGTTTCAATCCTTAAACATTGACAGACGTTGTAATTTATTAAAAAACAGATATACAGGGCGTTCCAAAAACTTGATAGATGATAGAAAGACTAAAAATAAGGTGTTTATAAACTTTACATCCCTATACCTCGTTAACCAAGGGAGTAAGGAACAATTTTAATATGAAATACTATAATTATTTTTATTCTTTTTATTATCTCTAAAATTTTTGGTACAAAGTCCTTTATATCAGCGACTATAAATTCCTATGCTTTTATTTTTCGAAGTTAGATAAATAACATGTATTTGAAAAATTTAATATACGATGAAAATATTTCGAGTTCTATAAAAAGCTACTTAAAAAATTTTGATATTGATTTTAAATATTTTGATATTCAAATTATAAAGAAATTATGTTTCCATCCCATATTTACAGTATATAAAAAAATATTTTGGAAGAACTAGAAACATTTTCTTTCTAGTGTGACCCACATATAACATCTCAACTTGCCCTTCTTAAATTTTCAAAAAAATATTTTGTTTCAATTTAATTTTATTATAACTTTCAAAATCTTAAACATTGAACACTATTTTGTTGTAGGCAGCTAAAGCATTAATAAAACTATCATCAAAACGTTATAAAATACATATTTTCAAAATTAAAATGTTTTATAGTGGCTTTTTAGTTCTTAGTGGTGATATTTTCAATTCTCTTACATTTTAATACTATTAATATTTTGCTTTCAATGCACTTTCCGACCTCCACCCGAGGATTTCCGAACACTAGCGATGATACGTGTGATGTCATACAATTTGTTTACTTTTGTCAATATGGCCGGTATTGCATTAGGTTCTGTGTAGTTTTGTGTTTATATTGTATTTTAATTAACTATTAATTGCTTCATCGACGTAAAAATATCATTTGTTAGAGACCATTACGTGTTTGTGTGTGCTTTTTTTATTTATAAAAGTGGAAAAGTGGACATAAATATTCGATATTTCCGAGGATATTTTAAGACTTTTGAAAGAAAATATTTTGTCTGGAGTTTTAGTAGACTCTGATTTACACTCTGGAACAATGCAATACTTGGAATACCAAGTTTTTTTCGGCTTTATTCATTTTTAAAGATTTCAGAAACAAATTAGGTCACAAAAACTCAGAGCGTGATACACGAATAAGAACGTAAACAAATTGAGTGACGTCAACGGATGGGGCAGACATCTTTATGATGTAAAGCGCGTTTTGGAGGACTTTCAAATTTTATGATTTTTAAAGACGTTTTAAAAGTAGAGTTTATATTTTTTGAAAAAATAGGCATGCATGCAAGGTGTTAAGAGACCTGATAAAGCGTCAATTCTCACCAATAGCAAAATGTATGCTTGTACCCTATTAGGGACTTTTCGAAAAAAAAAAAATTTCTCAAAATAAGGAGGGTGAAAATAGAATGAAGCTATTTTATATGGGCCACTCTGTTTATTCGATATACAACAAACATTTTTCTGCGCAGTTTAAAACCAACAAGACATTGTTAATCAATTTATTATCCACAAAAAAAATATATAGAGCATTTTTTCTACAAAGTCTTGTTAGTTTTTTTGTTATAAACAAAAACTGGCAGTGCATTAAAAAATAATATATAAGATAGGTATAGATAGCTGTTTTTTTCAGGGACACTACGTATGCTTATTTGGGTATGACATCGTAACAAATGTAAGCTGCCGAAGCGCGTTCGGAGATACAAATATCTCCTCTAAATATCTAGGAAGACACTTGAGATTAGGCAAGCTAAATAATAACAATAATATTCCCTCATCCCCCCGTATCTCTGGGATTCATTGATAATTTTCCTAACCAGTCTGTCATAATAATATTACATTGTTTAAAAAAAAGTTTCAGGGGAATATTATTATTATTATTATTTAGTAACAGCTATTGCACGCAAGTGTCGAGGAATGTAAGACCGGATTTGGGGGTTATGGGGCTTTCAACCCGCGTCTGTCGCCCTTTTGGGACGATTGTCAGTCTTGCTACTTTTCGTATCACTGATATATGGTCCAGCACTATGAGTAGCCAATTGAAGATAACTAGATTGTTTAATAATGTCACTGTCACTTGATGAATGTACATTTTTAGGCGCCACCACACCGTCGAATCCCACTGCTCGTTGATAATCACCGCAAAAGATATTATAATTGCAGCATAACGTTCCGTCCTATAAACATATAAAAGAAAATTATAAACAAAATCGTTTTATTCAAACTCTAATATTATATTAAAAATCTATCAGATCGTTTTTTCTTTCTCTAAATACGACAAAAATATCATTTGTACAAATTAATCTGCGCTTCTGGCAACACCGGTTTAAATAGGGGGTGGGGCACTGAACACTGGACGTTTTTGGTAGAAAGAACTAAGCACGCTCAGCGCTGACTCCCACAATGGGCCTTTTCAGTAATTTTTGTTTATTGGTATAAATGAAAGTATTTTATGAAAAAATGTCCCCCTATTTTTTTATTTTTTTAGAGCTTGATTTCTATCCTAAAAAAAATATCAAAAGTACGGAAAGCAGCGCGCGGCTTGAACGTGACGTCACTCCTCCATCCTTCATGACGTCAAAGAGCCTACGACCTTGAAAACGACAGACCGTTATTTCCATAGGATTTGTAAAGTTTGCTTCCCTGGTTTTTGATTTTGACATCTCATGTAACCTTGAAATTTATATTGATGATCTCTTTCATTTTTGATTATTTGTTTTAGATATAAATTGCCCAAGCAAAACATTCATTCACGTTTCTCGAGATTAAAAAAGACGAAATTCATGGTTCGAAAAAGCAAAAGTTCAAAAGAAGTTTACCAAAACGGGGAACATTTGCTTCTTCGTTGGATATTTTGGCTCGGCCGTAGCCGTGTAGCAGCAATTGTCCAGTCATTCTGACAAATACTGCCAACTCCAGACCTTATGACGTCACTTGCCCCAAGGTCAAACACTTGTTCAAATCACCCCAATATTTATTTAACTTTTTGTTCAGCCTTCTGACATGTATATTCAAAACAAAGCTGCACAAAGTGAAAAATTATTAAATGGCTTTCAAATAAAATATTTGTTTTGAGATTTAACCATCTACTGAAAAGGCTCATATTGTCCTTGTTTTCATGAACCACCTCAAAAGCCGTGAGCAGAAAGCAAGACTGTCCCACGGTTTAGTTCTAAAAACCATAAATTGTTCACACATTTCAGATATAAACTCAATTAAAACCCTATATAATAACGTAGTCGTACCAACTAACTTTCACGTATGCTAGCAGTATTTGGGCCCTACGTTACTTAGAAGAAGCTGAAAAAATGCAAAATAATTTTTGGAAAAACCTACTTTTTTACAAAACTGTACAGCCGCATATTATGTAATCCGAACCGAGGTTAATATTTCTAAGCTGCGTTATTTTATTATAAAGCAAGCTATAGAGCTTCTGAATAGAATATCCAATCATGAGAACAACAGATACACTCACAAAGCTCTTGTCCGTTTGAAAAAACTATATAACGCTGATAATGTCAACTTGAAATATAATTTTATCAGTCAATTTCAAGCTTGTTTAGGAAAATATTGCCAGCTCGAATTAAATATTACCCATATAGGGGTCATTGATAAAGAATATATCTTATCTAAGTTCTTGAGCCACCCTGTATACAATTAAGACAAAACTAACCTGCTCAATTTGCAATCAATTAACACCCGAATCACTCGAACTCATGGAGCTAGTATTGAGAGGAGTCGCTACGCCTATCATAAAAGTGGTATCGGTTTCGCCATTTTACTTCCACTTCTCTGTCAACTTGACATTAGTATTGTTTTGTGGATGTGAATTGGGTATTTTTGATTTTCTTTTTGTTAGTGTCGTTTTTTTCTATTTTAATAATTGAACAATAATGCTTTCTTGTGCTTCACGAAGTTGTACAAGTAGAGACAGTGTAAATACGAAAAAATCATCAGGAACAACATATCATAGGTTAGTAAACAATCGAAAGGACTGTACTGGAATATATTTCTTTGTGCTCCAATAAGTTTTATTCAACTTCATATTATATTTAATGTTTGTAGATTCCTTAGAACTCCATCAATAAGAGATATGTTGTTGATATTTGTAAAAAGAGGTTCTTGGCAGACAACAAAATACCTACAGTGTTTCTATATTATCAATTTCACTAGTGAATATATGTTTATTGATTGAAAATTTAAATAGTCCGGCTCTGCCGACGACGCCATATTGCTCACATCACAATTTCACTCATGTGATACCACTTTCCTATTATAAGATAGTCGACTGTGTCATCTCCTCTTAATAGTAGCTCCATGCTCGAACTTATACTTATGACATGTCCTATGTATAGCGGCACAGAATACACCATCCCAAGAAGAAGCGAAGCTTGTGCTATTTTACAATTCATTTTCTGAGTGCGTATGTCTGACAATCGCCATTTTAAGCCAGTTATCTGTCAATGACATGTGATTTTATTGTTACCAAAGAATTTTCTTTGTTGTAAGCTTTTTGACTATTTACATATTTTTTGTGTTTTGAACGATAAAATTTGTTTACAAAATTACATTCATTAGTTATGGCGTCAAAAACTTGTGCAATGTGTGGCTGTCATTCGAGTGATGGATGATAATAATTGAAAAACACAACAAAACTTCGATAACTATGGAGAAAAGTTTACTGTCGCTTCTTTTTTATAACTTCGTTGTCACAGATATCAGTACATTTTCTCTGGGTGTAAAATTTAATTCAGAATCTGGTGAAGTGTAACTTTTAAATATATAAATAATAAAAATTTTATAGTCAAGCACCATACTTATTGTAATTTCTTATCATCATTTACTGAAATTCTTTCTATTGAAAACTGATATTATTAAAATATATAATCCATTATTATTGTATTGATTTTTAGACTCACCCTATCCTACATATAGTGCTACATAAATAAATAAGAATCATTTGGTTAAACAATAGCTCATTATTTTTAATAATGGATGGTACCTACTCCAAAAACAGAAGCTAAAACTTATATTTATATATTTTTCACAATTTTTGTTGAATTAACTTAATTAATTAATAAATTGAGTTGAACAATTAAAACTTTGTCGAAACAAGTCATAAAAATAAACAATTATTATTTGAGATTCTTTGGTTTTACTTTTTCGCGTGTATTTAACATTTAATTTACATTTTTTGAACAATTTTCTCAGTGCAACTTGATCCGTTGATCTGTCAACGTCAGTTTGAAGGTCACGAAATTTTGCCCCAAAAACATCAAAGGATTTTCACCGGCTTTCGTTTCTTGTTAAGGCTTTAGAACTATACTTGCCAAATCCGGAAGATATTCAGATGATTTAGATGCTTCATTAACCTCAAACGATATCTCGGTATTAAAAAAGCTATTCAAATTTCTCAGCGAGGCGATGAAATTAGGATCGAATGAATAACTGATGGTACCTCAATCTCTATTCATATTCAATCTATATTGTTATTTATTTAAGACATATTACTTTTTATATTTACTTCTTTTTCAATTTAAGATAACCATAATTTTTATTATTTTTTTGTATTTTCAAGAATTTTTTAACGATCTGATATATTTTTGGTGACTTAGTAGTTGAAATAAAATTGTGCTTTTAATTCTTAATGGTGCTGTTTTTTGATATAGTGAAATGGTGCAATTTTTAGACAAATTTTAAATGTATTAAATAACTATTATAAAGGATAATTTTCTTAATTAATATTTATTAAGTAACTTTGAAAATGCTGCTCAAATATATTTTACAGACAAAAATAAGTTAAATTCAAAAATTTGTGGAACAGTTCACTGTTCAGTACACTATTTTGCTCCTTTTTCATTCGAAATTCGGAAATTTCTCACCATTTCTGTTTAAAGAACAAAATTCGACGAGAGCTTATTTCCCGACTCCGACGAGAGCTTATTTTCCCGACTCGATCCAACGTTGCCAAATTTAGTAGTAACATAACAATATTGACGTAAATATGTAGAGGAAAGTCACCAAATATGGAATAATATCAGTGCCGTTCCTGGGGTGGCGAACGCCTGCGTGCAAGAATAATTTTCTGCGCCCCTATATACTATGCTTAAATTTTGATGAAAAGGCCAATTTTCATAATCATTTTTAGTTTGAGGTTTAAACTGAATAGTTTCCTTAGAGACTAAAGTCATTTTAGTGTAAGTGTTTGATTATGAAAATGGGCGTAATAAAATAAAACAACGAAAAAATATGACAACAAATTTATTTTCGACATCAAATAAAATAGACTATTAACGTACAATATAGGTCATAAATAAAATCCGTTAACTTGAAAATGTGCAAGATCTGTCTAATACCTAAGTACCTAATTATCAAGTAACAAGGTAGTTTTCGAACATAACACGTCTTGCTTTTGCAGATGCAAGCTCATTGATCATTTCATTGTGATCGATGGCTTCACATATTTTATTTTTGATTGAAATAACATCTAAATCTGAAAGCCTTTCCTGGCACATCGAAGTTCTCAAATAAGATTTCACAAGTTTTAGCTTTGAAAAACTCCTTTCGCCAGACGCAACAGAAATCGGGAGCGTCAAAAATATCCTTAATGCTATAGACAGGTTTGGAAACAAAGACTGCAAATTTTTCTTGGTTATATAATTCAGAATATCTATGGGTGAGTCTGGGGTAATGCGAGAGTCTTTGACAGGGTTAAGGATTTTATATGATGAAATTTCATTGTACAAATTAAGACCATCGCAATATCCTTGCAAATATTTCCTTCATGGTGAATATGCAAAGCCAAATCTATGCACGATCGTTTAATCTCATCAGAATTTAGGTTTTGAAAATCACTCAAAAATCCAAATAAATCATTGCATTGCTTCAATATCTCGAAACGATTTTGAAGGGATTGAACTGTTGTATCCAAAATTTGAAAATAAAAACTGATCTTAAATTTTCGCTTTGGATCTAGAACTGGATCGTCTGTACTTTCATATGGATATTGACGCTTTCTCTTTCGTTCCCTAATTGAAAGAAATGTTTGCTCTACATCATTTTTTCCAGCTTCGGCTTTAGCCTCATTCACAAAAACATCAAAATGTTCATCTGACCTTTTTTCAGTCAAGTAGTTGATGAGACTTTTTATTTCTCTATGCCCTATGGCATTCATTAACAACTGTATTTGGATTCTGCATCATTTTACTCACTATATTGACCTTTGACAATACATCGTGCCAAATAATGATGGAACAAATAAATTTAAACGTTTTAATTTTTTTCAAAAGTACCTTTGCGTTTTTGCAAGAGTAGCGAATAGTTGAATTTGGCGCCCCTTAAATTGGGCGCCTGCGTGCGGGGCATTCGCTGCATACCCGCCAGAAACGGCACTGAATAATATCCTAATATGGAATGCCTTCATTTCTCTAAGACTAAAAGTATGAAACGCAACACTCGACCATCTTCTGTTTCATTCGGTCTACTAACTATCGCAACCACACCATCGAGTCAGTTGCGCGAATGCTTCACGTTTGGCAGGCGTGTTTTGTTTTGTTGTCGTGCAGAAAATTTTAAAGGTGAATAATAAACGAGTATTACCAGCTGTTATGTTTGTTTACGAAAGTGTTATACTATTTAGTATATCGGTATTATGTTTATTTCACCATTTTGTGATCTTTTGTCATTAAAATATTGTGACTTTAGGAAATATTCAGAAGAGTTTGAACTAGTATAAAAATCCAAATATGGGCAGTCGTCGGTGTCTAATTATGGAATATTGAATCAAATGCTTGATGTGTGGGCTCTGGGCACATTATGATTGTGCTGGTCCAGAGTTTGATACTTGGATCTGTGACTTTTGCAAGTAATTATATAACTTCTTTCATTTATCACAATATATCATATTTATGTAATTGATCTCAAAGATTTTAATGTCCATTTTTGTTATTGTTATGTTGATTTATGCTTATATTCCATATTCCTATTTCATATTTGGTTACTCATTTGTGATTTTGTTTTTTGTGTTAGATTTTAATTTGATAACTAATATATTTGATTAAAGGCTGTTAATCACTACATATAAATGTATGACTGATAAGTAAAAACATTAAACTGATTTAATTTATATGAAGTTTTTTTTTATATCCCAAAACAAAATGGTATTCCATATTTGGCGACTTTCCTCTAAATATCAGAAAATAAGAAATAGAAAACTGAAAAAAAACAAGAAAATCCAGACTCAAACCCGGTTGATCAAAGTGTAACTATTTATAAAAATATCAGAAAATAATAAATAAAAAACTAAAAAAAAACTAAAAAACCCAGTCCTAACCGGGTTTCGAACCTACGACCTCAGAGTTGTAAGCTCAGTACTCTACCAACTGTGCCAATCAGCTCACATTCAGTCACATCGAATAGAAGGTTAAAGGCTGCTTGGACGCTTGTGCACTCCAACTACTAAATTTGACGTGGTGCGAGGGTTGGAGTCGGGAAAATAAGCTCTCGTCAAAATTCGGGTTAGAAGTATAATTCGTAAGGTAAAACATATTTATGCAACAAATACGAATGCAACTAGAATTCATATCATGCTCATTCGACAGCACAAGAAGGTCCGTGGATTATTTTTTTTAAAATACATCGATCAATACGAAATAATAGAAAACTATCCCTATATGACAGCGGGGAGAAAAGTTTAGAAGAAACGCGAGATAAAGTGAAATGGCGGGTTGTATTTATGGGTTCAAAGCAGATTTACATCAAAATGTAATCTCCTAGATTAAAGCAATGTCCATAGAAGTTATAGATAATGAAACATAACCTCAAATTTTCACGTAATACTAATTTTATTCGACAAATGAACAGAAAAATACTGTTTTTTTCTCTCCGCTGTTAAAAAAACGCAAAATAATTATGATTTTATTGAAATTTCTTTTTGATATCAAAAATATTTCACTACATGCTTTCTACGGCACCAAAATACAAACCTACTCATACTTATTGAAATTTGAGAATGAATTGAGTTGTAGGCCAATTCGAGAGATATCTATCTACTTAATTAAGACTAACATGCAGTAGCATACACGTCTATAGAGTGCTCGTTTACATTTCGAAATTTTTTACCAATATTTCTCTATCACAAACTGAAAATAAACAAAAAAAATTTCCAAAAAACAATTTATTAAACTCGTTATCGTTGTCTTCTTCAGCTGAAATCTCAGTTGAATGCTAGTCACGTTCATGGTAAACTTGGTTTAAAAAGAAGCTGGGGATAATATAATCGACTTCTAGCGCAATAACTGTTCTTATAAAAATCCTCGTTAAACTTGAAATAATTGCAGAGCTTTCCATCACAAAATTTTTAAATTGTCTGTCTTAAGACGTCTAAAAGCATTGTCTTGTAGAAGTGACAGAAGCATTAGTAGCTAAGAAGTGGAAGATCTAGAAGAAAATGGATCTGCTAGAGAAAACTGAAGGGGACTGGATAAGAAGAGCTAGAATAAGGTAGAGGAAAATATTAGGAAAAGCTGAAGCTGGCGTATGAGAAAGTTGAATGAAAAATTAAAGGCGGCAAGCGAAAAATTTGTCTAAGCAATTTTGATCGAAGTCAAAGATGATTGAAGTTGTTCTTGAAGAAAAAGGATTCTACTTTTTCGATGACTTGACGTTCAAACTTCTAATAACGACAAATCAGATCCAGACTGTTCTGGGACCACCTTCGACATTTCTTAACTCGTGATGGAATGTTTAAGCAAAAATATAGTTAGAATAGTATTGACAGATATTTGACTTTTGACGTAAAAAAGAATCTTAGAAAAATAAAAGCTGTAAAAGCACTTTAGGCACGCACTGCAATTTTTATCAAAAAAATGTGAATAAAGTAATGGAAATCGAAATATTAGGCATACGTTTGAGCCAGAGAAAGTTAAAATGTGTTAAGACTGTGTTGTCATAAATATTAGTTATCTAATTTTCTACAAAACAGGCAAACAGGCACTACTAGAGGTGTGTATATGTTGTTTTGTGTTCAGCAAATCAAAATCGTTAGTTCTATTTAAAATACCGTAAAAAATTCATTCCTTCGTATATAAACCATTATGAAATAGAAAAATATAAAGCAAATCATATTTCTCGATAATTTCAACATAAATTGACTGTCTTTTATTAGTTTACAGACAAATTTTTCAAAATATTAGTTGAGGAAAGATTGAGCAATACGTATATGAGTAGATGATTATGAAAACTAAAAGAATATTAAGCAGCAGAAGCAATGAAGTAACTAACATTGATAGGAATCAAACAGAGGAAGAAGATTTGTTAGAAGGAACATTTTAAACCTGCCTACCTACGTCAGCAAGATAGAGGCCATTAAAAGAAGAAGCAGTAGGGATGTCAACACGGGAAGCTCAAATGGAACTGGTTCATATTATAAGAGATAGGAGATTGCTGAGACGGTTTTTTTCAATTAAGTTACGTATTTATTTATTCGAATGAGATGGAAAAATATTTGAATAGCGTAAAGAACTAACGATTTTAAGCTAAAATGCGACCCGAACGTAAAGTTCGGGTTAAAAGTGTAGTTAGAAGTGTGATATAGTGATTACCGATGCACACAACACGCGACATTGCTCACCAGTTCTGCGCAGTACGGCACCTGCAAGGGAATCCAGTGTTAATTGTTAGTAACGCCTAGCTTTAGTAACAAACTAGCCTAGCAAGCCAGCCTAAGCTCTATTGCAAATAGGCTAGCCATGCCTTTAACTGTGGTACAGAGCCTTTGAATATGCGATTAGTATTCAAAAATTGAAACCAATTAACAACTAAATTTTAATTATAATAATAATAAAAAGAGGAGAAGTTTTAGGATATCATGCTAATATTCACTGGAACCTGAATTATCTATTGAGTCTTCTCGAAAAGTCTGAGTTTAGCCGAAGTGCCACAATAAAGTAGTGACACTTACGGCCGTTTTCATAAGAAACTTTAACACTACTTTAAGTTTTAAAGCAAACTTTAAATAAAAATCGATTTCATAACAGTCTTTATAACTTCAAGTCGACTTTAAGTTAAAGTGGACACAATCGCGACTTTAGGCGACTTTAACCTCAAAATTTAAGACAGTTTTCGGTTCGATGTGCCAGTATTGTGGACAAATTCTCTTGAGATGGAAATAGATACCGACTCATCAGCCTTTAAGGATGGCAGCAACGAGAGCGACAGTTATGAGGAAATATTCATCATTAAGAAAACGAAAAATATACAGTGAGGAAACCACTTATGGAATAAAATTATTTGTCATTATTTTAGAAAATTATAAAAAATGCCGAGACACGTCAACTTTTGAATTGAGTTGTGCGTTATGTAAACGTAAATGTAAATGTACAGGGTGAATCACGCAAGTATGCCATGGTCGGTGAAACACCCAGTATATTTGCATATTTTTGAAATCCTCTTAATGAACCGATTCCAACAAACTAAATAATGTATGGTCAATTATGAATTGTACAGGGTGAAATTTTTATCTTTACAGTTATTAAACACATACATAAAATACCTGATGCATTTGATTTTAATACATTAAAATAAATGTTCAAAATGTGCTCCACCTAGTTGTTGGCAATAGCACAGTATCCTATAGAACTCCTCCTTAACTTTGTTTAAAGTTTGAGGTGAAATACTCCGTATTTCTGTAGTTATCCTGTCTTTGAGGTCTACAATGCTAGTTGGTTGTGTTGCATATACTTTGTTCTTGAGATAACCTCACAGAAAAAAATCTAACGGCGTGAGGTCTGGTGATCTAGCGGGCCACTCAATAGTACCTCTTCGTCCAATCTATTTATTGGGGAAGATTTCATCTAAATAAGCTCTTACCATTAAAGCATGATGGGGTGTTGCCCCGTCTTACTGGAACCAAAGATTTTCATTCGGTAAGCTAGGATCTATTGCATTGGGATATAAGTTTGCCAACGCAGGAATAACTTAATTTCTAAGCATATTTAAATATTTTTAAGCTATCAAATTTCCATCTATAAATATAGGACCAATAATATGGTCGCATATGATACCGGCCCAAACGTTCACCTTTTAAGGGTATTGAGTATGTTTCTCACGCATCCAATTAGGATTCTCTGCTAACCAATATCTACAGTTCTGTCGGTTTACCTATCCATTCAATGTGAATGTTGATTCGTCAGAAAAAAGAATGGTACCAAGAGCTATCTCATTTCTGTTCAGCTTATTCATCAATCTTTCGCAGAAATCCATTCTGTGACCTGGATCGTCTTCTGTTAACTCCTACACAAAAGTTATTTTGTAGGGATGAAGTTTTTCTTTATGAAGACATCTTAGAACAGTTGTATGACTAACATTATTTTCACGAAAAATTTGACGTGTACTTGAAGTTGGATTCTCTTCGACACTTAACAAAATATTCACTTTCACATCATCTTCAACGAAGTGAAGTTTTCTTTACAATGGTTTGACATGTCCAAGTCTGGATTGTGCATGAATTTTAGACACAGTACTTTGTGAAATATTAGGCAACTCGGGATACCTGTGATTAAATAAGTTTGCCACTTCAACTTGACTTCTGCAGTTATCCTCGTACCCGATCATCATTAAAATCTCAATTCAGTGAGTCTCAGTTAAATATTTCATTGTTATGTCGACAAGGAAAGAGTGTTAACAAAGATTTTACTTTTTTAGTATAAACTGTGAACATATCAACAACTGACAGAATAGAAAACAATGCACATTATTTACCGATTTAAAACAATCCACATTATTTACCGATTTTGTCTAATTATTGGCGTTTTTAGGCAGATAACTTTTAGGTATTTATGATATAATTCATGGGCGTAGCAGGTTTTGTTTAATATACAAATACGTCTAATAATTAGTTAGTTTGGATTTTTGATAAATCCATATTTAGCTGATTTAAAAAACTACCAATATTTCAAGCGTACTAAATTATTAATTTTCAAATTTCACCCTGTATAATTCATAATTGACCATACATTATTTAGTTTGTTGGAATCGGCTCATTAAGAGGATTTCAAAAATATGCAAATATACAGGGTGTTTCATTAAAAAAAAACACCGACTATGGCGTACTTGCGTGAATCACCCTGTACATTTAAATTTATGTTTACATAACAAACAACTCAATTCAAAAGTTGACGTGTCTCGGCATTTTTTATAATTTCCTAAAATAATGACATTAAGAATTTTATCCCATAAGTGGTTTCCACACTGTATAAAAAGAGAATGAATATCTTTATAGCTGAGTACACATGACTATAAAGTCAAGAAAACATATTTGTATTATGTGTAAATTTTAATATTCAAAATCGCAGAGCGCTTTCGGTTGTTAAGCCATCTTCAGTGCTTACCTGCAAGTAAGTAATAAAGTTGGAAAATGTAATAAGAAGTGGGTAAAGAATTACTTACTCGTCAGGTAATTTTTACAAGAAACTTTTCGAAACACATTGACGTCACAAAGTAAAATATCTAAGTAATTCTTTACCTACTTATTACATTTTCCAACTTAATTACTTACTTGCAGGTAAGCACTGAAGATGGCTTAACAGCCGAAAGCCCTCTGCGATTTAAAAAAATTAAAATTTACACAGAATACAAATATGTTTTCTTGACTTAAAAAGAGAATAGCAGATTTTGATAATTGGTCAGATGAAGAATTTTTCCAAAGATTCAGATTAAGCAAATCTGGCGAGATGGCCAGGGAGTGCTCATGCTAGTTGATTGAAAAATAATTTTGAACGAGGCCAATTTAGGAGGCTCCATTTGATTGGAGATTTCGGATATGGACTCCAACAATATCTCTTGACTCCTCTGCAGGAAACAAATACAGAGGCTAAAAGACTATAAAATGAGTCATTAATAAGAACTAGAAATACAGTAGAAAGACAGTATGGTGTCTGGAAAAAACGCTTTCCTATACTATCCCTAGGTATAAGGGTTAACCTGGATACAGCAATGACAATAATTGCAGCAGCAGCGGTTCTCCATAATATGTCTATCGAAATGAATGAACCTTTAATGGTTTTGCATTCAACAATCGATTCTCATTTTTCAGCCATTTTTACCAAATTCAATTCTTCTTCTGTTGTAAAATTTGTACCCCTAACTCTTTTTCTATTTACTTCACATATAACACTTATTTCAAGTTGAAAATCAGAAGAAATCATAAACACTAATATAAAAATATAATACGAACATAAAACATAACTCTACTTCAATTGAAAAATTCTCGAAACTGTCATAGTCACTGATATCAACTTCGTTTGATAAACGTAAAATCTCCCTTTACTTAAAGGAACAGAAGTTCTGTTCTGTTACAGAACAGAAATGTTATGAAAATCATTCAACTTTAAGTGAAGTTAAAGTGATAAAGTCACTTTAGCTAAATTGAACTTTAAGCATTTGTTATGAAAACGGCCGTTATTCCCTAGAGCCGTCCACATGGACGAATTTGTCAGCAACATAGTCAGGGCTCAGCATAGTACAAGAAAAAAGCCCCAAACTGATGTCTGGTATTTTCAAAATTTTTTCGCTCATGTATATCTCCTCTTTATTTTATTATCAATATGTATTGGATTTCATTTTTTTTTCTATTGAAATATAGCATTAGATATTTTTTTAAGAGCTCTAGTGTTAGTAGGTTAATATATTAGCGACAAAAATGCAAAAAGTACATAAAGCAAAATATAAACCTAAAATCTTTCCGAAATTTCCTTGAAATTTAGACACAATTAATGCTACACCTACCTTATTTTGAAATATTGCAATTCTTTAAGCTTCAAACAAAATGCAAATTACCTTTTTAACCAAAATTAAAAAGGTGTACCGAAACACCTACGTCCTTAAGTTTTGCGGAGCAGGTTATTATAGAGAAAAAATATCTAAAAAGCCTAAAAAATATGCTATCTATTCTAACAATTACAGTTCAGGCTCTGTCCACAGTAAAAATGAAAAAACATATCGTTAAGAACTATGAAAAAAATGTTATGACATGAAAAGAAAAAGACAACACAAAGGCACTATTCGTCTGCAATCTAATGCAATCAAGCCACATCTTAAAATACCACTGTACCTTCCTGTTGATTTTTTATTAAATATAAACAAGACAAAACAGACCAGTCAGTTAAGTCGTTTAGTTTTTAAAACACAAAAACTTATATAAATACCAAATTCCACCAACCTTACAATTGCAAGTAGCACAACGATCATTGGGGTCTGTAAATTGCGACCCCGATTGATAAATACGCCCTCTATACGAGCAGGATTGACCTGAAGTCGTGGAGTT
>CAJUYI010000173.1:88849-127180 GCA_910591695.1 Galerucella pusilla
AAGCCCTCCCCGCCTCAGCCTCGTTCACATGGTGAAGAGGCCGAAGACCAAGGATCACCTCCATCGCAACAGTTGGTGTAGTCCTCATGCAGCCAGTTGCCCCCAAACTGACCACCCTTTGAAGGCGTGCCAGTTGCGATCTAGCCGTGACCAAGGTTACCCTCGGCCACCAGACCAGAGCCGCATATGTGAGCATAGGCAGCATAATCACTCTATAGAACCATATGATCGTTTTGGGGGTCAGTCCCCACCTCGGACCAATGGCTCTCCTACAGGCCCAATACGTGTTTGTCACCTTGCTTAGGCGACTATCAAGATGAGCCTTCCATATCAGTGATTTATCAAGGATAACTCCTAGATACTTCACCTGTTCAACCATGCACCGGCAGTGGTACTCCATCAAGATTTAGACCCTCAGGTCTTATACCTCTCTTTTTGATGAAAGCAACTATCTCAGCCTTGGCAGGATTAACTGCAAGTCCGTGTTCGTTACACCACCCATGTACCCTATTCAGAGCCATTTGCATGAGGTCCCTGAGAACGGTAATGTGCCTTCCAACAACAAGGACAACGATATCATCGGCATACCCAATCGTTAGAAAGCCCTCACCGTTTAAAAGGGTTATTAGCTCGTCAATGACTAGGTTCCACAATGTGGACGAAAGAACACCCCCTAATCCTTATGTAACAACAACAAGATTATTTTTAACAGTACATCCAAATTGAGAGAAAGGAATATGGTACAAAAATTCACCATTGGGAATTAACACAATTTCAAAGTGGACGAAAATATCGGCAGAATCAATTGGTATAGACACAAAAAAAAATAAAAATAACCAATCATCCACATAGAGCTTCTGCAATATCCGCGTTAGCAAAAGAAGGAGTTGGTGAACAAGAAGTAATTAAGCTTACAGGACATTCTTCTGCCCATTCTTTGAAACCATATTTACAATTAAATGAAGAAAACCATTTCCAACTTGAAGAGAACCTTCGAGAAAAAAAATATAGAAAAGGAATCCTCAATTTCTAACTTAAATTCATCACAGGTTATGATGCAAAACAATCCCCAAAATAATGCTACAACGTACAGTTATAATAATTGTACTTTTTACATAAATAAGTAATTTTTTTTCATAATGTTATTATTTTTTTGGCTTTGTATAATTGATGTTTGCAATGAATAAAACGTTTAAACATATGATTTTTTAGTTTTTCTCTCGTGAAATAGTCATGTCGAATACCACTCAAATAAAACTTTTGTAAGGTAAAATTTTTCTCTTTTCGTATTCAAGTTGGTAGCTTTTAGTTACTTTTGCTCATAACATTTAATCCAAAACCACTCGCTTGACGGCTCGTGGGTTTGTTAAAAATGTGATTCGCAAAATTGCCAAGGAACAAACTTTCATGACAATCGAAAAATTTTGCCGACAAAATTTTCACTCTCGTGGTATGATATATGAAAATTCAATTCTGAATCGAATGGCGTAGACTAGAACCTTGCAAACCTTAAGGTTCCCGAGATATTAGCCGATATGTGAAGAAATGTCAAAAGTCCTCCAGGTTTTCATAAAACTGGCCATAAAATTTTTGAAAAACTTGAATTTTATTCCATTTTATGGGGTTACAGAACAAGCAAAACTTTTTACCAAGAATAACATTTTACACAAAATTAATATTTAAAAATGTTTCACCTATAGGATACTCCATCCGTATAAAAATCGAGCTAGTCCTTTACTGCTCAAAAAGTGAATGATGTTCCGTGGCATGGATAATTCCGCAGTTATTCCAGGAACTTTCGGCACCGTAAGAAATAACAATAGACCTCGCGGTGTTCCGCAATTTCGGCACAATTTCAGCTATGCTATTGTTGCTCACTATAATGGCGCAGCAACGATCAGTTTAAAACGGTTCTCTGTGCCGGCGGCGGTAGTGAAAAGTAATTGATTATTCAGTATGCATTTGGGGCAGGCTATTTGCACCCTCATTGCTGGAATTTGAATGGGGAAATCGCGAGATTTACGGATTCCCCTTTAAATAGAAGAATGTTAATAATTAGTAGCAGATATAAGTGGGATTTTACGGAAGTTGTAAAGAAAATATATTTTGAGTATAAAAATTATGAATTCATGTTCTTCTACAATACTTTAATATAGATGATATTTTGGAAAAAAATATTAAGGTACACTAAACTTTCTAGATAAAAAATATATAGTAGGGGGGTTTGACAGAAGGGTGACTTTTCAGAGGTTAGCAACACTTTCGCTGTTAGTTTCTGCCAGGTTTCTGCTGTCATCTGTCAAAATTTTACATAAAGTTCACAGATAGATTTTTTTTAATATAACTGCACACCTGAAAATATCGAAAGCTCCTGAAAAGTCTTACTTTGGGCTCAATTTGTAGGTCAAGGCAGGTGTTTTTGAACGAGAAAAAACTTAACGCGATTGAGTTTACGGAAGGGGGGAAAATCCCTGGAAAACGGGATTCTCGCTAATATCTGGATAAATATGCGAATTAGAGAATTTTTTTTAGATCAAAAATGAAGATCGTCTTATTATCTACAAAAGTGGTTCTCGTTATTTTTTCCGAAAATTCTATAGTTATCGAGATTGAGACCTAAAAGTCTCCTCATTTCAGCTGCTGATGCTCTGCCTGTAGGAATTCTGCTGTCTATACAGGGGGCGGACGAATTGTTCCATAACTCGGCAAAAAATTGACATTGTCCGATGATTCAAAGTTCATCACAATGGGAAGACCCGTAGCTATCATTCCATGTGACTTGCAGCTCGTTTGTACTGGACAAAAGTATTTAAAAAAGCGGTCAAAGTGTTTTTTCCACAAAATTTTGAGACTATTTCATTAATTTGTTCATATTTTTTCTAAAAATAGTTCGAAAAAAAATTGATGGGGACCATTTCTAGATAATAAGACGATCTTCACGTGACATGTGTCCTTGTCTTAAATCAATAAAAAAAAACATATATACTGGAAAAGACAAAAAATATAAATGGAAAAAAGAAGAAAAAAAACGGTAGAACGTGTCGCGGGACACATGGTAGTAACTTTAGTTCCTTTTAAGCAAAAATTCTCTCACGCGGTAGACCCGGGTTCGATTAACCCGTGAAGAAGTTTTTTTTATTGTTAATTTCATTTTTAAATAATTATTCTGCTTGATATTAATAACGACAACAGGTAGACGTTTGAAATATTTAGCAGAATATTCATTATTATAGATAATGGTACGGTACCCTTCATGAGGGAGTCCGACTGGCAACATCTACTTTTAACAGCATCGTATATTTAAAAAGGGAGACCGTAGCATTATACAAATTGGACATTCAAGAACTGTACGTTTGCCACACAATAATTAGTGGAAACATAAAATTGAATTGTTAAATTTTTAATTTGAAGTTATATTACAGTTTATAGAAATTTTTATTTTTTCTTAAGTGGGTCGTAGAAAAAATATGCTGTTCGACTCGTGTGGATTGTCTATATCGCACTTAAACGATTGAGCACTCCGCATACGGCGTCGTGCTCAAGCTTCGTCCACGTGCGATATGGCCATCATATCCACACTAGCTGCACAAACTACTAATTTCTATCAAAATATGCCCTTTTACATTTAAAAACAACCTGCCAAATGTCAAATCAATTTATCCATCCATTTTAAAGTTATCGAATTAAAACATTCAAGTTTTCAAAATTTCAACACCCTGTATTTCGAAAAGTAAATGTGCTAGACCCCTTAATCCTCATATCATTTTGTCCAATTCTACATCTAATCTACTTGCAAACGTTGTAATCACCCTTAACGTTCGAGATGCTTATACCATTTTTGCGCGATCGTATTGAAATAAATTCCGAATAAAAAAAGTTAAATTTTTTCGAAATGAAAGAAATGTCAAAAGTGACATTTATACTTCTCGATCAGTTTAAAATATATTTTGCATTTTGGTGAAATTGTTTTTAAGCTATTTATTACTTTTCGACGTCTGAACGGTAAGTAAATCACTTACCGACGTGTTAAACTTAAAAACCAGTAAACACAACCTACCGTCCTGACAACCGATGCTGTAAATAAACAAAAAAGTTCAATCGCGCAAAAAAAATTATGGAAATAATAGTAAAAACTTATCCGAACAAATTCAAGTAGATCACCAGCACTGCGAATACCAGCTTTGCATAGAATTTTAATATAGCGTGGTTCAGTGGTAGAATGCTCGCCTTCCACGCGGGCGGCCCGGGTTCGATTCCCGGCCGAAGCATATGAATCGCTGCTTCGTAAACGAGAGAGAGACTCAGGAGAGAGCACACGCACGCAAGCAAGGCACATAACGAAGCAACGTAACATAACGTAACGTAACGGTCAGATCTTTTGCGTCGTTATATTACTACATATGTATTATATTGTACAATAGATCATGTATTGATAAAAAAAATTGGTTGGGATCCATACTTACTCTTCTTTAATAAAAAAAAATAAATAAAAAAATAAAAAATTAACCCAAACAATATTCGGCTAATGGAGTCTCTCTCTGGTCATAAACAAACAATATCCCTTATAATTTAACAGATAGAAATTCACCTTATTTGAGGCTTTCGGTAGTTCGACTCTTAAAAACTTTTGTTCGCCATGTCAGGACGTACAATATACCAAAATTGCATTCATTTCTCCTTCCTCTCCATACTTCTTAGACTACAATTTCAATTCATTAATTCTGGAATGTTTCAACTGTCAACTATAAAATCGTAATCTTTATAATCCCCCTTTAATCCATTCACCCTTGTCTCTCTCTCTTTCTATCTTGCTCTTTTAGCAAGACAACCCCCCGACTCAAGCTTTCTAGCGAAGTCTTAAAAATGCAACGTCGACAGACACACATCCACACCAGAAGTAGAGCATAGAACTTTCGACAAATAATAGGAATCTATAGTGGAATACGGCCAGGGCTTACTTGTATTGATTTCCGCGCGCCCTAAAGAGTTTTTGCGGCAATATGAAAATCGCAAATTTTATTCGAAACGAATGTCGTATTTCGGTGAGTAAAATGGATTACCTGGAGTATCAAATTTTGCTCCATAACATACGATTTATTAACAAAATGTAATATATACAGTGTGACCCATTTTGTTTGGAAGCACCCCTGTAAAATCCACATTTCTCAACTGATTTTGATTTAATTTTTTATGTTAGAATCAGTATTAAAAACAGTATTTTGGCACAAATTTAACTAGCCTAATTACTATTTTCAAAGCCCTCTATGTTAATTTTTCTTTGCCAAAAAAGACAAAAGTACATTAGGCATTTTTTTTTTCTCAAATATAACTGGACCACTGTATTCAGAATCATCACAAATGTAAACTACCAAAATTTTATAAATTTTTTTTTGTCCACGACCACCTAATAATAAGTCAATATTTTACCTCCTAACTAAAGGTATATGGTACCCATATATCAACTGTCGTGAATTATGGTTCATAATACACTGTAGTGTATTATGGTTCATAATTCCCGACTAGAGATGGGGGTACAATATGAAATAAACTATTGAATCTGTGTAATTTGTTCAGGAAATTTGTTTCTGACATATATCGTATCTATAAAATATTGTAATTTTTAGTATTGATACTTTTCATAACGATATTTTCTAATATTAAGTATTTCAAAACAATATATTTATAACGGTACGTTGTATTGATACTTTCTACAGTATCGCCCATCTCTAGATATGTCAAATTATTTGAAGTAGCTGCCACAACATTTTGAGGTTAGTAATATGCCAAATCGCTACTGACTTTTATTTATTAATAATTAAATTAAGTGTCGTGGACAAAGTATAGTATTCTACTCGCAATTTACGGCCATAATTCACTTGGGTGACTTGCGCCCCTCGCCTGCGGCTCGTGACGCAAACGTCACCCATCGTGAATTATCGCTATCATAAATTGCTCGTTTAGTAATATACTATTATTAACGACAAAGTTATTACAACATGAATTCGGAAAAAGTGATATTTTAATTTATTGGAACTTCAGTTCTTTACGTCAGGTTATGTTTAAGCGACCAGGGGTTGCGACGCAAAAGATCTGACCGTTACGTTACGTTATGTTACGTTGCTTCGTTATGTGCCTTGCTTGCGTGCGTGTGCTCTCTCCTGAGTCTCTCTCTCGTTTACGAAGCAGCGATTCATATGCTTCGGCCAGGAATCGAACCCGGGCCGCCCGCGTGGAAGGCGAGCATTCTACCACTGAACCACCGATGCTATATTAAAATCCTATGCAGAGCTGGTATTCGCAGTGCTGGTGATCTACTTGAATTTGTTCGGATAAATTTTTACTATTATTTCCATAATTTTTTTTGCGCGATTGATCTTTTTTGTTTATTTACAGTATCGGTTGTTAGGACGGTGGGTTGTGTTTACTGGTTTCTAAGTTAAACACGACGGTAAGTGATTTACTTACCGTTCAGACGTCGAAAAGTAATAAACAGCATAAAAACAATTTCACCAAAATGCAATAGTATATTAAGTATCAAGAACGGTAAGGGTTGTTTACCGGTCGACAGCAATGTCCAATGTCCAATTTTGCTGGAGACCGGTATTACCCTTAACGTTCGAGATACTTATACCATTTGTTGCGCGATCGTGTTGAAATAAGTACATTTCGAATGAAATAATTTAAATTTCTTCGAAATGAACGAAATGTCAAAAGTGACATTTATACTTCTCGATCAGTTTAAAATATAATTTGCATTTTGGTGAAATTGTTTTCATGCTATTTATTACTTTTTATATTGTTCTGTTCGGTTCTGTTCATTAAAAAAATTTCAATCTTCTAATTTTTTGTTCCTTTTGTATAATGAATAGAATACTATATTATTCAGGACCACTTAAAAGTTTGTAGGGCTAAGACGTCGGTGAGTAATTTACTTACGACGTCTGAACGGTAAGTAAATCACTTACCGACGTGTGACTTATAAACCAGTAAACACAACCTACCGTCCTGACAACCGATGCTGTGAATAAACAAAAAAGATCGATCGCGCAAAAAATATATTTTAAACTGATTGAGAAATATGGATGTCACTTTTGACATTTCGTTCATTTCGAAGAAATTTAAATTATTTTATTCGGAATTTATTTCAATACGATCGCGCAAAAAATGGTATAAGCATCTCGAACGTTGAGGGTAATTACAACGTTTGCATGTAGATTCCTCTCGTAAAATTGGACAAAATGATATGAGGATGAAGGGGTCTAGCACATTTATTTTTCGAAATACAGGGTGTTGAAATTTTGAAAACTTGAATGAATTAATTCGATAACTTTAAAATGGATGGATAAATTGATTTGACATTTGGCAGGTTGTTTTTAAATGTAAAAGGGCATATTTTGATAGAAATTAGTAGTTTGTGCAGCTAGTGTGGATATGATGGCCATATCGCACGTGAACGAAGTTCAAGTGTGATATGGACAATCCACACGAGTCAAACAGCATATTTTTTCTACGACCCACTCAAGAAAAATTCTAGAAAATTAACATTTCTGTAAACTGTAATATAACTTCAAATTGAAAATTTAACAATTCAATTTTATGTTTCCACTAATTTTTTTGTGGTAAACCTACAGTTCTTGAATGTCCAATTTGTATAATGCTACGGTTTCCCTTATTAAATATACGATGCTGTTATAAGTAGATTTTGCCAATCGGACTCCCCCATGAAGGGTACCGTATCAATATCTATAATAATGAATATTCTGCTGAATATTTCAAACGTCTACCTGTTGTCGTTATTAATATCAAGCAGAATAATTCTTTAAAAATAAAAAACAATAAAAAAACTTCTTCACGGGGAATCGAATCCGAGTCTACTGCGTGAGAGTCTGGTTTGCTTACTACTCGACCACCGAGGAATATGCAAATAGTTTATCTATAACGTCAGATGTATTACATAATTTTTGCTTAAAAGGAAGTAAAGTTCCTACCGTGTGAATTAACATAGAGATCCTTGAAAATAGTAATTGGCTATGAAAATTTGTGCCAAAATACTATTTTTGATACTGAATCTTACAAAAAAAAATTGAAACAAAATCGGTTGAAAATGCGTATTTTACGTGGGTGCTTCCAAATAAAATGGGTCACACTGTAGAATAAAAACAAATGTCTTAACTTTACGTATAAATAACTTAATTGCGAGCTATTTGCTGTAAAAAAATCAATTTTCATTTAATTCATTAAATATTTATTAAAAAACGGTCTTAACGCCTCTTAACAACCCCTTAAATACTGACAGTACAGAAATTAATGAAGTATTGAAAGGGTTTATAAGTCGACATTTATCAAGCTAAGGTAAACTGCATCAAAGTTTGTCAATATTTTATTAACGAGTCGTTTTATAGGCGGGAAGGATAACAGACACAGACAGGGTAGGTTTAGGACATCAGGATTTCGATTGAATATCCTTGAATATCCAAGGACGTTTAACGTCATGATTGTAAAAGGAAACAGCACCTCTAGTCGGATAGTTCGAGACCTTGAAGGCACTTCCAGACCAGTCTATTTCTGATCTGGGGACATGCTAAGAAAATTTACTACTTCCAGAAGAATATCTGAGAGTTTAAGCATCTTTTGGCCTTTATAACCCCTTTAGATTTTATTATACAGTGCGGATATTAGGTCTTACCCCCCTAGGAAACTCCGCTATTTAAGAAAATCTCTTATGGTCACCCCTTTTACCCCCTACACTTGACAGCTACCCTTTTTAAATAGCAAGAGGGGTCGTACGACACTTCGTTGGAAAGGATTCCAAAATGTTCTTGGTCTGCCTCTTCACCTTTTCTTGCTCTTTTTAAAAATTTAATCAAATTTACCAGTTGCCTTCCTCTTCCTCTTAAAAGGTCTAGTGGTTGGTCCACCCGGATGCTTTCGCCATTTTATGAATAGTGTATGAAAATTATATAAAACTACTATAAGTTATTAAAGAATTTTTTGAATACAGTCCTGTCCAGTAAACGTTGAAATTGAGGGTTGGTCATTAACCACAGGGTCCGATGAACTTCGAACTTTGGAAAGTGGATTGCCATGATGTAATAGGAAGGAAATTTATCAATAATGATTAACTTTACAAAGGTAGATCAACATTTATATTAAATTTTGTATCAAATTTAAGGAACAAATCGCTATTTCTATCGTCCTTTATTAATTATTATTCGTCCTGCGTCCTCGAAACCCAGTTTAAACTGCCGTATTTTCCGCTGCCGTCTCCGGTATTCTGAACTCCTGGCTGTTGCGAAATAACTCACTCGAAAAAGAGGTTAGGTACAAGTAATGTGTCTAGTAGATGCTTGCAGTTTCGTCTAAGCAAGAAAATGTAATAAAAGGAATGAGCATTTTATCATGTTGAATAATGAGTCTAGAAATTTTAATTTTCCGCTTAAAACGCTGGAATTTTGTAATAAACATTAGAGGGAAAACATCTCATAAAAAAGGTAGAACATGTCGCGGGACACGGTAGAAACTTTAGTTCCTTTTAAACAAAAATTATGTTACACATCTGACGTTATAGATAAACAATTTGCATATTCCTCGGTGGTCGAGTAGTAAGCAAACCAGACTCTCATGTGGTAGACCCGGGTTCGATATCCCGTGAAGAAGTGTTTTTTTATTGTTAATTTTATTTTTAAATAATTATTCTGCTTGATATTAATAACGACAACAGGTAGACGTTTGAAATATTTAGCAGAATATTCATTATTATAGATAATGGTACGGTACCCTTCATGAAGGAGTCCGACTGGCAACATCTACTTATAACAGCATCGTATATTTAAAAAGGGAAACCATGGCATTATACAAATTGGACATTCAAGAACTGTACGTTTACCACAAAAAAATTAGTGGAAACATGAAATTGAATTGTTAAATTTTTAATTTGAATTTATATTACAGTTTATAGAAATTTTTATTTCCTAGATTTTTTCTCAAGTGGGTCGTAGAAAAATATGCTGTTCGACTCGTGTGGATTGTCCATATAGCACTTGAACGATTGAGCACTCCTCCTACAGCGTCGTGCTCAAACTTCGTCCTCGTGCGATATGGCCATCGTATCCACACTAGTTGCACAAACTACTATTTCTATCACAATATGCCCTTTTACATTTAAAAACAACCTGCCAAATGTCAAATCATTTTATCAATCCATTTTAAAGTTTTCGAATTAAAACATTCTATTTATAAGTACACTTTTATGTGATGTATGTATTGTATGTAATAATTTTATCAACCTTTTTATATTTACGCGAGACAAGTGGAACAGCACTTATCGCTCATTACCTTTATTCATTTTATTTTATTTTATATTTTTTATTCAAGTTTTCAAAATTTCAACACCCAAAGTAAATGTGCTAGACCCCTTAATCCTCATATCATTTTGTCCAATTTTACGAGAGGAATCTACATGCAAACGTTGTAATTACCCTTAACGTTCGAGATGCTTATACCATTTTTTGCGCGATCGTATTGAAATAAATTCCGAATAAAATAATTTAAATTTCTTCGATATGAACGAAATGTCAAAAGTGACATTTATACTTCTCGATCAGTTTAAAATATATTTTTTCCGCAAACGTCAAAAAAAGTAGACATTATTAACGTCAATTCATGATGTTGAAGTATGATTTCACAGACGCCACTTTTTTGTACGGCGGACAAAAAAGTAGAATTTTCAACAGGGAAAATAATTATTATCTTCTGTATGTTCCTTGTGGTATATTATTCATTCTTTTTTCAATTTCTTGGGAAATTAAACCACAATATTTTTGAATTCTTTATTTCAACGTTTCGGTAGCGTTCCAGCTACCGTTGTCAAGAAAAAATGAGTAGAAATTAATTTTTTTATCCCTAACTGACACAACAGAAAAAATTTGACAACTAGACAATCAAAAATTATTTTGAAGTTTAAGACTGCAAAATTTTGTTATCAAATTTTTATTAAGGTCCATTCATAGTAGATCATATCTGTGGCAAAATGTGAAATGAAACACTTCATTTTATGACATTCCAACGATATGATAGTCTACTAGAAATGGAAATCCAGTGAAGTGCACGTTCCAGGAACGGTTTTTATTGGGATAGCGCGTTTCTTTCGCTTATATTGGAAATGTTGTTAATAAAACGCGTTTCTTAATAGTTTTTTTTGTGTATGAATATTTAAGTTTTTTGAAATATGTATACTCAGTTTTGTGATTTTGTGTATTGAAATGTGTATCGATTAACAACTATTCAAATTATTCAAAAATATTGTGGTTTAATTTCCCAAGAAATTAAAAAAAGAATAAATAATTATTAGTTGAACTTTTAAATGTTTTTATCATTGCACCATGTGAGAAATCTTTCGTAAGCATGATTATAAACTTTACTTGACTTAGGACCGGTTTTACAAGAGAGATTTATACTAGGTATAGTTATTCTGGGTATAAAGTTATACCAGAATTTATACCTAGTTTAAAACTGGTTGGTTTTACGATGCTTTTTTACACCGGTATAGCAATTCTTGGAGTAAGAATTGCTATACCGGTGTAAAAAAGCATCGTAAAACCAACTAATTTTATTCTAGGTATAAATTTTGGTATAACTTTATACCCAGTATAACTATACCTAGTATAAATCTCTCTTGTAAAACCGGCCCTTAGTTGGAATTAAATCATTCGTAGTTGCCTTAGCAATGTCAACAACGTCGGGCGGTGTACAGTTGGGTTCTGAATCCGACATAATATAATCTAAAAGAAAATTTCAGTACACTTTACTACAACAAACGAAATTTTGATGCTCAAGTACTTACCAAAAATGCACAGTCCAATAATTGTGCTTTAAATCACTTATAATATTTCTGACATTATAAAATATTATTGAACTGTCAAATTTGTTTTTGACTTGGCAATCACAAAACCAGTAACCACGGAAATGTAGTGCGCAGTTTTATAATTATTATTCTCTGAATTTATCAACTTCGTTGCAATCGTTTTAAATTTTTATTTAAATATTAATTAGTTCCATAGCCTGGATGCCGTTTGCGGAAAAAATAGCATGTTTCATTCGGAGCAAAAGCACTTTTTCTGGCTCGTCTGAAATTGTCGGCCTCACTAACGATCGGCCATCAAACATTCAGACTCGCCACAAAAAGTTATACTTTTACTCCTAATAAAACAATATACTATTGCATTCTGGTGAAATTGTTTTTATGCTATTTATACTTTTCGACGTCTAAAAGGTAAGTAAATCACTTACCGACGTATTAAACTTAGAAACCAGTAAACACAACCTACCATCCTGACAACCGATGCTGTAAATAAACAAAAAAGATCAATCGCGCAAAAAAAATTATGGAAATAATGGTAAAAATTTATCCGAATAAATTCAAGTAGATCACCAGCACTGCGAATACCAGCTTTGCATAGAATTTTAATATAGCCTAGTTGGTTCAGTGGTAGTATGCTCGCCTTCCATGAGGGCGGCCCGGGTTCGATTCCCGGCCGAAGCATATGAATCGCTGCTTCGTAAACGAGAGGGAGACTCAGGAGAGAGCACACGCACGCAAGCAAGGCACATAACGAAGCAACGTAACGTAACGGTCAGATCTTTTGCGTCGCGACCCCCGGTAGCTCAAACCTAACCTGACGTAAAGAACTAAAGTTCCAAAATACCTGTTCCCAAACATTTTTTACAAAAAATACCCGGCTCTTGATCTATGGTTACTGCAGGAAATCGGTTATATTTCGACTTTTCGAAACTTTTTTTATAACTTTTGATACGTAACAAATCGAAACTCTCTGCCTTTTCCCAAAAGTCTCAATATCAACCTCAAAAAGCTGCAATATTTTATAATTCCCTAGAAAATAACATCAATCCTCTGGAGAGTTTTGCGTGTGGTCGGAGTGCCGATAATAATATATTTATTCCCCAACACTACCATTAATATTGACTAGACGGACTAACCTAACATGCAACTATACGCTAATTTATTTCACGGTTAGTTTTTTTGGTCGTAATGGATATTTTTCTAATTAGTGTAGTATGCAAATGTCAAAGTCTATGTCAGTCAAATACCAATAAAGGAGTTCAGTCCCAATAGGAGTTCAGTTTATGATCAGTGTGGCCAACAAAAACTAAAAAGTGATTTTTATGACAAGAATGACGGTTGATGTCTACCATCCAAAACAGACAAGACTTTTTTTTCGTTTGTTTTTGTTGGTATCTGATTATTTTCCATTAGACTTTTATATATTACTAGTTAGTTGTCACTGTTGGGTGTATACGGGTGCAGACCTAGGACATAAATTTCAACCTCTCTAGGATCCTATGCAACCGTATTTCAGGCGGAAGTTTACGCCATTGTTTCATGTATGGAGAGATTGGAGCAAGCCAATCTTATACATAGAACAATAAAAATTTTCTCGAACAGCCAAGCGGCTTTGAAGACACTTAAATCTCACCTTGTAACGTCGAAATTGGTTTTAGACAGCCAAAGAATACTCCTCAATAGGAGAACTCAATAAAGGATCCCTGGACCTTGGATCCCTGGCCACTCTGGCATGGAAGGAAACGAGAAGGCAGACTCTCTTGCAAGGGAGGGTGCTGCAAAGAGAGTCTGTCGCACGTGTTTCTATCAGAACAGAACCTCCAATAGGCATCGCAATAAGTTTTGCCAAACAAACACTAAATACCTGGACAGCAAGAAGAGCTTTAGACTTCTGGCATAATTTACCAGGATCGGTTCATTCGAAGGCTTTTATACATCCTTCGAAGAATGTCTCTTAACAAATGTTAAGCAGACATGACCTACGTTTTCTAACAGGCCACTGTCATCTGAATCATCATTTGCTAAAACTTGGACTGTCGGAAGATCCGACTTGCCGTCTTTGTCTGGAAGATGATGACACAGCAGAGCATATTATTTGTGCCTGCCCCGCCGCGGTTCAAATCAGGTGTCTGATGTTTGGTAGGGTCTCTCTCTCTCTCGCCCCCGGACCTGAAATATCATTCACCAAATAAACTAATCGGTTTTGTTAAGAAGCTGAATTTGTTTGGTGAAATCTGAATACGTGTAAGCCACAATGGATTCTTGCTAGACGCAATGGAGGGCCTTATAGACCCACTCACCACACACCTAACCTAGTTGTCTCTCTATTCTTCTGATTGCTTTCGCTATTGACATTTGACATATATATATATATAGCTTTTAACAGGCCTTTTAGGCCCATAGCTTTGTAATTCCTCTCCATACTTTCCTATCTTTGGCCTTTTCTCTCCATCGGTTCACATTCTTTTCTTTCAGGTCTTCTAGTACAACTTCCCTCCATCTTTTCCTTGGTTTGCCTCTTTTCTTCTTGCCTTCCGGAACTCTCCATGCTATTTGTTTCACTATTCTTCCTCCTTCCATCCTTTCTATGTGCCCTAACCACTGAAGTCTTTTTGATGTAATAGTTGCATCTATTTTGGGTTCACGATAAATGTTATATAATTCTTCGTTAGTCCTTCTCATATACACTCCTTCTACTTTTTTCCCTCCCAGAATTCTTCTTAACATTTTCCTTTCCCATCTAATTACACTTTCTCTTTGTTTTTTGTTTAAAACCCATGTCTCACAACTATACAATACCGTAGGCTTCAATATAGTACTGTACAACCTTAACTTTGATTTCCTTGACAGATGCTTTGACCGGACTAGGTGATTTATTGCTCCTGCACTTTTGTTAGCTTTCATGATTCTATTTTTAATTTCCTTTTCTTCACTACAATTACTATTTAACAGGGTTCCTAGATATATAAACTCTTCCACATATTCAAATTCGATGATTTCTCTTTGGGTTTCTACTCTAAATTTGTCATTTGTTGTCTGGTTTCCGAGTCTCATCAGCTTACTTTTCCGTTCGTTTATCGTAAGTCCCATTTTAGCGGCCGCTTCTATTAAATTCTTTGTTATTTCACCCAAATCCTTCTCTGTCCTTGAAATTATGGCCATATCGTCCGCATAACAAATAACTTGATGGCTTTTATAGTAAATGTGTCCCTCTCTATTCAATCTGCTGTCTCTTATAATTTTTTCTAATGCAAGGTTGAATAGTAATGTTGACAAGGGGTCACCTTGCTTCAGACCTGTTCCTATTTCAAAACTTTCTGAGCCTTCACCTCTGATCTGTACACTGCTGATAGTTTTGATGAGAGTCATCTTCACAAGATTCACCAATTTTCTTGGGATCTCGAACTCATTCAAAGCCTTTAACAGGTTACTTCTGGAGATAGAATCATATGCCTTCTTGAAATCAAGGAAAAGTACTAGAACTGGTATTTTGTACTCATAGCATGATGTTAAAATTTCCTTCATTGTAAATATCTGATCTGTCGTTCCTCTCCCTTTTCTGAAGCCAGCTTGATATTCTCCTATTACTTTTTCTGAGATCGGTTCTAATCTTTTCTTAATCATAATAGCTAGGACCTTATATACGACATCTAATAAGGATATCCCCCTGTAATTATTACAATCAGTTGCATCTCCTTTTTTTAGAATAGGTATTATCAGAGAATGGTTCCAATTTTTGGGCATCCTTTCTTCTTTCCATATTTCCAGTATTAATTCGTAAATTTGTTGTTTCAGTTCTTCACCGGCATATTTAATATTTTCTGCTGTAATTCTGTTCATACCAGGGCATTTGTTGTTCTTGAGTTGACCTATTATTTCATCAATTTCATGTCTAGTTGGTTCTGGAACTTCTATGTTTATGCACCCGTAATCTACTTCTTGTATGTTTTCTACTTCATCTGTGTTTAGCGTTTGTTCAAAATATTCCTTCCACCTCGCTCTTATTTCACTATCCTCACCTATCAAATTCCCTTCCGCATCTTTCATATAAACTGCCTGGTTTGGTGTTCGTTTCTCTTTTTTTACTTCTCTGTAGAAATTTCGTATCTCTTTCTTTTGATAGTAATTTTCAATTTCTCTAGTTTTCTGTTCCCTTTCCTCCCTTTTTCTTTGTCTGCATACTTTCTTTGCTTTTCGTCTTTGTTCATTATATGCCTTTTTGTCTTCTGTTTTCCCAGTGTGTATTGCTTTCATTCTCAATTTATTTCTTTTTTCTATTTCTATTGCACATTCGCCAGTCCACCATTTCTTTCTCCTTGAATTCTGTTTTTTGGGAATAATTTTTTTGGTTGCATGTTGTATTACTCCTTCCATTTTTTCCCACTTCTCATCTATACTTTGCAGGTTTTCTTGATTACGCATTTGGCATCCTCGACTTATTTCTGCTACATATCTTTCCTGAATTTCCGGGTTCTGTAAAGATTCCATATTGTACTGTATTTTTTTGGTAATTATTGGTTTTTTCTTCACCTGGGACTTTTTAATTTCCATTTCTATTTTCACCACGAAATGGTCTGATTTAATGTCAGCTCCTCTACATGACTTTACGTTTTTTATTATTTTACAATACTTCTTATCTATTATAACATGATCTATTTGGTTTGTGTGAGTTCCATGGGTTGGTATATTTTTTTATCTAATTCCGCTATCAAATGTGACACTTTACGTCACTCCTTGACGTTAGGTAACGTCACATTTTTCATAACCTTTATATATCAGTTATGAAAAGTAGTTATGTAAAAACTTTACGTAACATAGAGATACCACATGAGTTTCAAAGAATAATTTATTAATTAGGTAGGTACTGTCAAAACTGACAATTATTTCATTATTTAAACTGTACAATCAACCCATTATTTTAATTCAATAGTATTTTGAGATTAATAAACATTGAAAACATTATTCAGGACACAGTTATTCAAGGTAAGTCAATTTTCTGGGTGAATACATCATAGTAACAATACTTCTAACACCATTTGATTCCACTTCAATATTATCATTATAATTGAAGATTTTATTGAATATTATGAAAGCGCGGAATTAGATAAAACTTTGTACGTAAACACGTTATGAAGAGAGCGACATTGTTCAACACGCGTAATTTGCAGAACTCGCTAGCGCTCGTTTTGGCAAATATTACGCTTGTTGAACAATATCGCTCTTTTCATAACTAATTACGTAAATATCTATTGTATATACGGCCGTAGAAAAAATAATGTTCCTAACTCATGCGTAAAGTGTCTTTCCCGCACTTGACCGCTATCCCGAACTCAACTCAACTCAACTGCAGTCTCGTGCGGGAAAGTATCACTTTCCGCACTAGTTAGGAAAATAACTAGTTAAATTAAAAATTACTTGGAATCAAATCCTTTCGTAAATAATATAGAATAAGGTTATGTAGACATAGGCGTAGCAAGAAAAATTTCAAATATAAAAATATACTGGTAATTAATTCTCTTGTCAATGTTTATTTTGTTTTTAACTAACTTTGATCCAATAATAACAACAACTTTTACTAAATTCGGACGTTGTAGTGGGTACTTCCGACAACTCGCATATATACTACTACTACTATGTAAATAGGCCGTGCATTTTAGAATGTCTGGGAAATTGTTTTAGTTTCAGCTTTGTTATAACTATTGAACAGATTTATTATATTTATTGAAGCAATTAGATGAAACCGTAGGTAGTCCGAGATTTATTAATGTAGAAAACAGAGGGAACTTTACAAAAATATGTCTTGCATACACTTTATGCACTTTCAAAATAGATGTTTATTATTTTTAATAACATATTGATGAGAAGTTTCAAAAGTTTTATAAGTTCTTTTTTTTATCGGGAGAATGATCAAATTTATTATTGTACTAACTGAAATATTTTTCTTGAAAGTGTCGCTTCTCCCTTTTCTTTGTACGATGGAATAGATTTACTAATAGAACAACCGGCACTTATGGAGCCATTGCGTGGCGTGGTAGAACTAGCCTATTGAGGACGAGAGAAAACCTCTCCAAAATTCAAAGACTGGCCTTATATGCATTACAGGAGCAATGAGAAGCTGCCCAACGGCAGCCATGGAAGTGATTCTCAACCTCACTCCTCTACATATGGTGGTGGAAAGCGTTGCGGAAAGAACAAAATACAGACTAAGTAGAGAGGGAATCATTAAAGAAAAACCTCCTCCTCACTTTTTAGAAATCAGTCAACCTGGGACATGCCGAGAGACGGTATGATGAAAAAGTATAACTTTTCAAAGAAATTCGTTACGGAATTAAGCAACAAGAAGGAATGGGATCCAAATACCATTACCAGACTTGGAAAGAATGCTATTCAATGGCTCACAGATGGCTCAAAAGCAATGGAAGGAACTGGGATAGGAGTGTTCGGGCCAGGAACCAAACACTCTGAAAGCTTGGGAAGAACCCCAAGTATCTTTCAAGCGGAAAGCCGAGAAAAAGAGAAGATCTGAGCATTGGAAGGATCTAGTAGGGCTTATACAATCAAAGACTCTTCTGGGTGACTACAACCTGTTGAGATCAAATGAATGCATAAGTCAAAGTAAAACTAGGTAAGAGTTTTAACAGGGATCCTAACGGCACATTGTCGCCTGAATGGGCACCTGGAAAAACTCAAAATAGTGGATGAAGAAGAATGCAGATTTTGTGGAATGGAAGAAGAAACCTCCATCCACTGGAAGATTACTGGATAGAAGAGGAGCATTAACCTACATTTACCTAACTACTAGTTTCTGAGACTCTCCTCCAGAAACTGAGTAGAAGTAAGGGGGCACAATAGATCTTTTAGGTATCAGTGTTTGTTACCCTAAAATAAATACATACATACATACAATAGAAAAACCGGCCAACTCTGAATTCAGACAAACTGGAATATGGAGCATCATTTTTTTCGAAAATTCCTAGTTATTCATGGACAGTTATCTGTTAAAACAAAAATTTTCTGCCCCTAATATTATATGATTCACACTGTAGCACGTGAAGCCACGTGCATACCCTTAACCTCAAATATTCCACATGTAGCTCTTCCCAAAATTCTTTAACTCTGGAAGTGAAAATTCATCGCGATGTAGACAAATATTGGCAAAACACGTACGCCAAATGAGAAAAATTGTGATGAAGAAAATAAATTCAAAAACATAAAGGCGAAGTCACAAATTCAGTTAAATAGGAACAGATGAACTTTACAGAACCGGACTTGATTGAAACAGTCAAAAGGAAGTAAGGTATCTTGAAAGATAATTTGTAAAAAACTGTGAAGAAAGATCAAAGAATATGCTGACAAGTCTCTCATAGGGGATATGTAGGGCTAGTTAGCTAAAGGAGACTCATGGGTCCGGAACAGTTCTGAAGGCCTGAACCCTTTTGCGGAATCAGCACCAATGTAATATTGGAAGAAATAGGTAAAGCCGAGGAAAAGAGAAGATCTGACCATTGGAAAGATCTAGTAGGGCTTATACAATCTAAGATTCTGGGTGAATATAACTTGTTGAGATCAAATGAAAGCATAAGTCAAAGTAAAACTGCGCTAAGAGTTTTAACAGGGATCCTAACGGGACAATGTCGTCTGAATGGGCACCTCAAAATAGTGGAGAAAGAAGAGTGCAGATTTTGTGGCATGGAAGAAGAAACCTCCATCCACATACTTTCCAGCTGCACAGAACTTGAAAATCCTAGAGCCTATTTTTACCAAGATTTCCCTATCACAAACTGAAAATAAACAAAACAAAATTCCAAAAAAAAAAATGTATAAAAATCGTTATCCTTGTCTTCTGCAGCTGAAACCTCAGTTGAATGCTATTCACTTTCATGGTAAACTTGGTTTAAAAAGAAGCTAGGGAGGATATAATCGACTTCTAGCGCAAAAACTGTTCTTATAAAAATTCTCGTTAAACTTCAAATAATTGCAGAGCCACTCATTATCAGCTTTCCATCACAAAACCTTCAAATTGTATGTCTAAGATGTCTAAAATCATTGACTTGTAGAAGCGACAGAAGCTTTAGTAGCTAAGAAGTGGAAGATCTAGAAGGAAATCTGTTAGAGAAAACTTAAGGGGACTGGATAAGAAGAGTTGGAATAAGGTAGAGGTAACATATAACTACTGTTTTGGGACCTCTGTAAACGAAATTTAACCATAATAAGTATCAGATTTTGTGGCATGGGAGAAGAAACCTTCATCCACATACTTTCCAACTGCACAGCACTTCAGAATCCTAGAGCACAGCACCTGGGAGATTACTAGATAGAAGAGGAAAATTTACTTAAGTGGAAGCCTGCAGATATCCTAAAATTCCTCCGGGAAATAGGACTAAAGGAGCTACTAGTTTCTGAGAATCTCCTCAGAAACTAAGTAGAAGTAAGGGGCACAATAGATCTTTTAGGAATCAGTGAATGTCACCTCAAAATGCATACATACATACAACAGTTCTATAAAGGACACGAAGTTGTTCTAAATTCGAACATACTGATGTCAAATTATATAAGGATGAGGTTATCGTGCGCCGGTCCTGAAGTGTTTGAGGGGCGCCCAAGTGACTAGAGAGACGACGAAGAGATATCTCGACGGACGCCATCCAGACTAGCAGACTTGCGGACTTGTTAGATATTTTATCAGAGAAGGATTGACTTCGACGTCGAATCGAGAGTTTTTCGGGGTCATCGTGTTGCGTCATATTGCGTGATGATGAACTTTGAATGGAGGAGTAGAAGCTCTTAGTGGTAGGCAAAATTATTGAAATTATAGTTTTCTATTTCAACTTTTCGTTTTTATTGAATAAAATTTGGAAATTCATTCAGTGAAATAGAAAAAATTAAACGAAAGTTGATTCTAAAATATCAAATTTGCCGCTCATTTCAGGCAAAAAATATGTTTTTCTCCAACCATCAAAAAATGTTGACATTTTTGTACTATTTTTAGGTGCAAAAGACATCAATTCCCTTACCGTACAAAAATGTGCTCTTTACTTAGCAACACTTTTAATCCTGTAATTGCATTTGAGCTCTCTAATCTAAATTTGAAGAAAAAAACATTGTCTCTTACAAACTTAGTAAAACAAACTAATTGGTAAACTATACCTATATAGGTATTTATTTGTTATTTATAGTGATATTGAATGTACAATTGGAACAATTATTGCCAAAATTCAAAGCACCACTGAAATGATCACTAACAATTTTCGAACAATTCAAAAGATTTTCATTAATGTTAGAACAACTCAAAATATTCTCCGTAACTGTTGATGAAACTTTCGAGGAAATATCTGAACAGGTACTTGTACCTTCTTTGTCAGGTTGCAATATTTTTCTGGTAGTATTCTCTTTGTTGATTCGTGATTCTTCAATATATCCTTCTGCTACCGTACTCGATTTCCAACCTCCATGTCTTTTAAGACAAGTGAGGTCACCGCCACCATTAATAAGAAGTGTAGCAGATGTTCTTCTTAGCGAATGTCCAGTATACTCCTTCCAATTTTCTAACTTCAAAAATTTTGCAATTTTTTGCGGCACGGCACTAATTTTGTGAATACCAACAACCATTCTTTGACACTTCCCATTAACATACTTCAAAAATAAACGACGTTCCTGTATATTTGATGGCCGTAGTGCAACATATTTTCGAAATAAACGCAAATAATTATCGCCTATAATGGTTTCTTGTTTTTTGTCTGCAAAATTTTTACAGCCATGACGGAGTCCATATCTTCAATGTCATCAATTTTCAAATAAACTAGTTCGTCACAACGCATAGCACCTCCAATTCCTAATACTAGAACAACCTTTATCATCAAATATACATTATCAGGTGTCATATCCAGGAACCGATCCACTTCCTCCTTTGTTATAACCCTAGACTTTTTAGGTATATATCCATCACTTTGCCTTTTTAACAATGCTCGTAATTTTGAATATTTACTAATATCCACACCATTTTTGATAACCAGTGTGGATCGCAACATTAAATACTGTAACCAAAGAGTGGATGTCTTGACGGTCTTTGTTAAATTTGAAAAATACACCATAAGAACACTCTCCGCATAGTTTTGCACATTTTTTTCTTTATACCAATCCATGAATCGCTGATATGAAAGTTTATGAACTTTGCGAGATTTGGGTGGCAAAAGATTTAGATATACTGCTTCGGCACTTTCCAATATATCCGCAGGTATATTTTCATCGTGTTCGGGATTCATTTTGAAAGCAGCGTAAAAATTACTACAAAAATTATATGATTAGTACGTCTACTGGACAATCAATATTTACCAACAATACCAGATATCCATGACTACCGACTTGCTATCGCTGTTATAATTGATAGGTGTTCAAATTTATTACATTAACGATTTTTGAATAAAACTAAATTTATTTTAATTTTGACTTGGTTGGAGAAAAAATAGTATATATCATACGGACTAAAAGTGCCTATTTTTACTCGCAAATAAAAAAATATTCACTTTTAATCCTTATAATATAATATACTATTATTTATACTTACAGGAAGTTCAAAAAAAACGTAAAACATCAAAGTTATGTTTTTTGAATTCTACTTTAAAAAATAATGGATTAACTATGTTTATCTTTTACGGTTGTCGAGTTATCTCTGATTTTCTCGAAACGTAGTACGCAGAAAAATAACAATAATAGTGTGGACATTAAAAAACTGTTTTGGAAGAGTGAATCTGAAGCCCGGAGATAACTATTTGGTCTATTTACTCTCATAAAAACTGCACAGGGTCTTCCAAAAAGTACGTAAACTTTTTATAACGTAAATAACCTGCTTAATTTTTTAGAACTTCAGTTCTTTATGTTAGATTGGAGCGAGGAAAAAATCTGACCGAGCGAGAGGAGTCGCGACGCAAATGATCTGACCGTTACGTTACGTTGTTACGTTATAAGCCTCGGCTCGGCCGGCGAGCTAGTCTCTCGGCGCAAAATGTTGATTGTCAGCATACATTGTATTATTAATTACAGTTAATAGAATACTTAATATGTAATTTGTGCCAATCAACTTAATGATAAGATTTGTATAATTAATTCTACTGTATATTTTTGTTGGGTCAAATGGAGTTTCATCCAGAGTAAAATGAATTCTTATATTAATATATGTGTATTTATTTATTGATTCAAAAAAATTGATGATTGCTTAATAGGAACTAAAGTTCTCACCGTGTGTCTCGTGACACGTTCTTCAGTTTTTTTTCTGGGTCATTTATTTTAAATTAGTACCTCGCGAATGATATTAGAGTTCATTTCTTGTTAAAAAAATTTTTATTTGTGAAATTTCATGTTCAAGAGACTTCATAAATTCGGCTGATGCAATGAAAAATTCAGCAATGTTAATAATATGTATTTCGCTATAGTTTTTATTTTTTCGTAGACGTACGACATTGATCTATTTTTAGTCGCAAAAATTACTCGACGTCGTCGTCTGGATCTCGGAAACAAGTGGTAAAATGCGTCGGTGTTAGAGACGCACTGTCTGACAATAAATTTTCTTCAGCGGAAGAATTACTAGCTTAAAATAAGTATACAAAGTTTATAGTCACATTTTTCTGTGGATATTTGAAAATAGTGCCGAAATTTATATGCGCCCCTATAATTTGAATCATTTGTAATAAGTTGACCTTCACAAAAGACTTTATGCTTTTGAAAACTTCTTAAGTGACCAAAATGGGAAAATTTAAAGCAGAGGTAGCACTAAAAATTTTTTTTACCGATTTTTAGGTAAAATAGCTATTTGTATTACTAGGGAGGAAAGTGCCACTTTTTCTCCCGAATGATGTAGTAAACGTCCAAGGGAGGAAAAGGCACTTTACTCCCATGTGATACATATGATTTTTCCTCCTACCCACCTTTTTTAAAATACACAAATAGGTAACGAATATAATTAAGAACACAAGAATTATTTATCAAACAAATTTATCAATATATGTTATACAATGTAGTACATATTATTGTTTAACTATATTTTAGAATTATTTATGTTAATATTGAATGTGCAGTTTTGAGCAGCACTTATATGAACACCATTGGAAGAAGATAGGGTTTGAACAGGAGCTTTTATATCAAAAATTAAATTATTTGCATGGGATTTCATTTCTTACCTTCATTAATAAAAAAACATCATCGGGGGCTTCCATTAAGAATGTATTTATTTCTTCTCTTGTAAAAGTTTTAGCTTTATTTGGTTTGTATCCGGCATTTTGATGTTTTAGAAATGCAATCAACTTTGGATATTTAATATCGACATTGTCCTTCATTTGTATCATTGTGCGTAGCATTGAATATTTAGACCAAAGTATTGAAGCTTTTAATGATTTTCCTTGTAGTGAAAAATATGCCAGTAAAACATTCTCTGAATATTTTTTATGTATCTTGTTGTCTTCAGCCCATTGCTTATATTGTGCATATTGTTTTTCATACCTGTCTTTAGATTTTTGTGGTAGTAAGGTTAATGACGCTATGTTAGCTTGTTCCTTAATATTAGGTGGCGTATTTGGAAATTCAAAATCACTTGAATCGTTCTCCATTTTTCAAAAATTCAACTAAGTTTAATGAATGTAGCGACTTTACACCTCAAAAGTCAGTCGCCGTGTTTACTGTCAGTGAGCCACAACATACTATGCTTTTCTTATTCTGAACTCAAAAAACGTATATCTAAGATTCCTGAAGTTGAAATTTGTATTAAAGAACTACGTTGAAGTAACATTAATGTTTGATTTTTACCAAAAAACAGGATATACAGGATGTTCTTGAAATTATGGAAACAATATGAATATAATGAATTCACAAGTTTCATCGTTTACAACTTACTTGAAATGAGGGGGAGGAAAAATACTTTCCTCCCTAGGGAGAAAAAGTATGAGTTTCCTCCCTGATTTGAGGGAGGAAGGTGTGTACTTTCTATAGGGGTAGGAGGAAATAGCTATTTGTGTACCAAGATCAGAAAGTAGTACTTTGGCAATCTGTCAAGACTACCTAAGGACTTTCTGCTCGAAATACATACAATATTTTCTCTACGATCACACCAAAATAAAAATAATTGCAATCCCAGAAAGACTGAGATGGTCCTTTTGACCAGGAAAAGAGGCTGATCGGGTTTAAAACCTCCTGAAATCTTCAAAAGCCAACTAAACTTCTCGGAAGAGGTGAAATACCTTGGTATTACCCTCGACAGGAAACTAACATGGAACTCTCACGTACACAGCAGAGCAAAAAGAGAATATGTGTCTACTGAGCAGTGTCGGAGGACAGTAGGACGCAAATGGGGTCTGTCACCCCGTGTGGTCACTTGGATCTACACTGCAATAATAAGACCCATGTTAACGTATGGAGCAATTGCATGGGGACCGAAATACAGCGAATGGCTTGTTTAAACATCACAGGAGCCATGAGAACAACTACAACCGCGGCAATAGTTCCATCCATCCATCCATCCATCCATCCATCCATCCATCCATTACTGGTCTGACCCCTCTGGACCTGTACGTCAAGGAGGTTGCGTTAATGGCCATGGTACGATTGCGCACGGCTGGTGTAAACCCCGAAGTAGGAGTGGGCCAATTGAGGTTAAGCCTATGGCAGGAAGCGCTTACTGCGCTACCTCTGCTGCAGGCAGTCAATGATGCAATTGAACCCAGGTTTCTGTTAACAAACCCTACAAAATACAAATAAAACAGAACACAGACCCAGATGCTGCAATGCAACACGCATATATACAGATGGATCAAAAAATAAAATATTTTATTCTACAGTTTGTATTAAAATAAGGTAGAGCCTGCGTATCCGAGTTCGGACACTTAATTATTCTTACTAAATGTCCGAGTATGAAATCCCTACGAAAATGTGTTTTTTGAGGTTATGTCTGTTTGAGTTTTAACCTCGGTTTTTACTTAGCGCTGCCTGCGGGTGGTTCAGTTAACCAATACAATGGAGGTTGGTAAAACATTTAACAGCTACAGTGATTACATGAAAGCCCTCAGTTCTTATGAAAAAGAAAACTTTGTAAAATTTTACAAACGTGATAGTAAAATGATAGTAAAGTTGTTTAGGAGCAATTCTAATGCAAAAGACCAAATACTAGGTACACCTCGATATCTTCCTATAAAGAAATCAATTTGCTCCCCCAAGACATTGTCGTTGAAGAAGAAATAAGTGAAACAAATCAAGAAGATAATAATAATTCAAATACAAATAATGAAACTCTTAATTTAGTCGTAGAAAATGACGAAAACATTTTGTTACCTCAAAACGTCGACACCGAAGGAGAAACAAAAAAACTTACAACAGAGCATCCAGAAACAAATCTTACAAATATTGATTTAAGTCACTTACAAATTGTAAGCAATTCAGATGATAGAGAAAGAGTAGCAAACATAAAAATGTCTCTTCGAATAAAAAGAGGAAGGGGGCGTCGTCCAAAAGGACATTTATTAACAGCCATTGGTCTTCCAAAAAAAAGTTTAAAACTAAGTGAACTTAGAAACTTACTTAAGATCAGTATTTAGGTACTCATTAGCAATACCAAAATGTAATTATGAGTACATATTTATATTGTGTTGTTTATTCTGTTTTTCTACAGTACTTATTTTCAAAATAAACAAATTAGGACTCGCAAGTGTTGCTTATCAATTAATTCGGCTACCGGATTATACATTCAGTATAACTACCTTTTTCAGTATCCCACATCGGATGTTTAGGATCAACGTTCATGGCTCCAGCCTCGGACATATAGCAATTGAAATTAAATGTCCGATGTCGGACATTTAGTGTCCGAACTCGGACTCGCAGCCACTGCCTTAAAATAACTACTAGCGGAAAACATCAACTTTGCAGTTGCTTTTCAAGGCACAAAAGACGACTTTCGATAGTGATCGTAGAAAAACAACGTTTCGAAGGTTGTAGAACTCTTCAGTGATCTCATTATTAACTATATTGATTACAGAATATTAAATTTTTTGTTGTCTGGTTTCACCGCTAGAGAAAACCAAATGAATAATATCTAAACTTATTTTTTTTTGTAATGAATTATATCTTTGGAATTAACTTCCGTTAACTAAATTAACCAGTCTTTCGATGTTAGATTTAGTGGATTAATCTATGTTTTGATAATCGGATAAATATAAAGATAAAACTTTCTAGATCACAGATCAACATCAACTACGTTGATGGAATCCAAACAAAGTAAAATTAGACTCACTTTGAAGCGGCGAGTTTGATGTAACCAAATTAATTTTGTGTTAAATTACGTACAATTATACAACTATTTGTTTTAGAATCGATTCGCGATCCGATTTTGTAGTGTTTGGAAAATATTTAAATAGTTTAGTGTCAAAATATTTCTCTAAGTGAAGTTGATCGAGTTTTTTCAATTTGCAAAATACGTGTTTATATTGACGTTTATTGTAACGTTACGTGTATTTAGTTCCAAAATTTATTTAACTGGTTCATTCTCAATTTAATTTCTATAAGATTTTATTGGGGAACTGAAAATTTTCGCATCATTTAGAATTAGTCGATATATTTGTTCACATACGAGGATGTATTGATATCTAGCTACCCTAGAACTAAATACCAGTGAACTATGATGTTTTTAATTATTTGTTTATGACCTTTAGGTCACGCTATTGTCAATTCAAAAGTCTAGGATTATATCTACTAGAATAATGTTACTTTTTTTTAACCAATCTCAAAATTTAGCGAAGTTTTGTCTGTAACACTTGTCGGATCATACAGCATTTACGAACAAGCTATCAATAATTTTATACGAGGATGTATTGATATCTAGTTAGCCTAGACCAGTTCCCTGCATAAACAAAATATTGCGTCACCATGCAACGAACAATAACTCAGTAGAAGTGTCAGTGTGAAGTTGGACGTCAAAAAAATGAACCAGAGTTACGCAATAAACTAAAAGAAAAAAAATATCCACCAAAATTGTGAAAATCGAATAATTGGATTATCGAGCTATCATCAAGTACCTGTATTTAAAAGGGCTAAGAGGTAAGCAGATTTACGAAGATATGCTTAATACCCTTGGTGATCAATGTCCTTCGTCCTCTCCAAGACCTAAGAAGTTTCGTGTCCAAAAATCTGCTGGAAAAGTTCTTGCTTCAGTTTTTTGGGATTACCATGGAGTAATCCTGATTGATTTTTTGGAAGGGTAGAACAATAACCGGAGATTTTACTATTCGACATTACTGACCACTCTACGGGAAAAAATTGAAGAGAAAATACGCGGAAAGCTATCCAAAGGTGTTTTGTTTTTGCAGGACAACGCCCCTGCACACAAATCTCAGGTTGCCATGCAAAAAATTCGTGGTTTAGGGTTTTAATTACTAGAACACCTCCCTCATTAACCAGATTTGGCTCCGTCCGACTATCATCTCTTTCCTCAACTGAAAGAAAGTTTAAAAGGTAGTAAACTTTCTTCCAACGAGGAGGTAATAAAAGCTTTGGAGGTCTGGTTTGCAGAGCAAGAAGAAACATTTTTTTTGAAAGTTCTAGAGACGTTGCAGGTTCGATTTAATAAATGTATCCATTTTAGAGAAGAATATGTTGAGTAATATAATATTTTGACATTGAAATTTTGTTTAGTTTTATAGCAGGCTAAGAATTTTTCCATATACATATGTATATGCCAACTATGTTGTTATTTTCAACATTTGAAAGAAAATCCTCGTATTTTAAACCTGCTGATACAGAGTGTTCCGAAACTCTCCTGTCTCGAAACAAATAGAAAACTTGTGTGCTCTGGAAACTTAGGATTTGGTTATGTTTGGACGTGTTATAATCATAAAAAGAAAACATATCCATTTCACCAACAAATGGTACACAGACGGTTCAAAAGCAATAGTAGGAACTGGGATAAAACTGTTCGGGCCAGGAAGCAAACACTCTGAAAGCTTGTGAAAATGCGAAAAGCGAAAATCCACGCCATAAAAAAGTGCGCCCAGTTCAATATTGATAAAGGATACAGAAGACAAAGGATTATCATAATGTCGGATAGACAAGCAGCCATTAAAGCACTGAGCTCTTGTGTAATCAGCTCCAAAATGGTGTGGAAATGCCTAGACCATAGGTTCCCAACCTTTTTTTGTCTACTGCCCACTTTATGAATAAATTATTTTTTAACGCCCCCCTTTTTAAACATACTTAAAAACCACTAAGTACTTATAACCTGATTATTGAAACGCAACTTTATAGTATTCGGACAGAGTATCTTTTATTGAAAATAAAACAAACATAATCAATTCTTATATAAAAACTAATGTGAAGGTTGAATCTGATGCTGTTCAATAAGTTTGTTGATATCAGGTTCCAATTTACTCAAAAACAGCCGCAAGTCGCCACGTTCGGTAACACGCAAACGATTTCTCTTTTTAGTAAGCAGCGTTGCCACAGCACTAAATCCACGTTCACACAAATATGACGATGGGAATGCTATCAAAAATCGTTGAACAATTGACCACAATCCAGGGTACAATTGCGGGATCGGTTTTTGTAGCCAAAATTCTTGATATCCATTTTTGAACTTGATTTTTATTTCTTCGTTTGTTGTCAATTCTATAAGTTCTTCTTCCAGCTGAGGTGACATTGCTGTATTGACATTTGAAAACGGATCCAACACCCAGTCTGATTTTTTTCGAGATGTTACGTTGGGTTAATGTTTAGAAGAGTAAATGAGTAGAATGTATGTTTTTGTTTCTTTTTTTATATATTTTATCACATAATTTATGTTTTTAAGTTTTTATATTTTACCAGAAACATTTTATTATTAATTAAATTAATTTTAAAAAAATTCGTGCATAATATTTTCTTATTAGGGCCCTTGTTTTAAATTATTCTGAAAAATCCGATAATTTTGTCAACGCTGCTCGATAATTTTTTACCTCACACCTCACGTCTGGCAGCACTAAGCAGCACGCACCAACAGGAATAAGACAAACGTGCACAAACTCGTTTATCTCATTCGACGCCCAATCGTACTCGACAAGCAAGAACAAGTATTATAGAACCAGCCGATTGATACAGGAATGTACAAATCGGATTATTTAACAAAAACTTGTCAAAACTTGCCCGCGGTCTGTTACATCGAACCGAGTTTGAGCTATATCTTAATTGATATTAGTTGATGTTCACAAGATGTAGTCGAGAGCTCAGTCGGTGTCTAAGAGTCTTCCTAGCTAGGTAGATGAAATTATAAATCGACCCCAAAGCCCTACACAACGCCCCCTTTTTTTTCTGGGTCTCTTACCGCCCCCCTTTAGGCCTGCAGCGCCCACAAGGGGGCGTTATCACCCACGTTGGGAAAGACTGGCCTAGACAAACTCAATGAACTTGGCGAGAACAATATAGTCACCTTGACACACTGGAATAGAAGGAAATGAAATAGCAGATGAACTAGCAAAGAGGGAGACTGAAATACCTTTCTGGGGGCCTGAACCCTTTTGCGGAATCAGTCCTAATGTAATATTGGAAAATATTGGTAAAGCCGAGAAAAATAGAAGATCTGACCATTGGAAAGATCTAGTAGGGCTTATACAATCAAAGACTCGTCTGGGTGACTATAACCTGTTGAGATCAAATGAATGCATGAGTCAAAGTAAAACTGCGCTAAGAGTTTTAACAGAAATCCTAACAGAATATTGTCGCTTGAAAGGGCACTTGAAAAAGCTCTAAATACTGGAGGAAGAATGTAGATTTTGTAGAATGGAAGAAGAAACCTCCACCCACATACTTTCCAACTGCACAGCACTACAGAATCCTAAAGCACAGCACCTGGGAGATTACTGGATAGAAGAGGAGGACTAGTTTATGAGACTCTCCTCAGAAACTAAGAAGAAGTAAGGGGGCACAATATATCTTTTAGGTATCAATGAATGTCACCCCAAAATAAATACATATACATACATTTCACCAACAATATTTTATGTCGGTGGGTGATCGAAACAAAACTTCAACTATATTAGACATTCAACTTAAATTGAATAACTTTTAAAACGTTTTCATGGTAATCGAACGTCGGAAAGGATTACTATGCAGATTGGAAAAACGAAACGTTGTAAAATTGATATTTAGCATAAAAGGTCGAGTGTCTGGCTTTGAATTTTAAAAAGTCGTTGAAACATCGATTTTTAGCTCGATTGTAAATGGTTATTGTCTACAATAATTTTGGAAAAAGACGTTAAAAACAATTCAAACGCCCTGTTAATAGTTGTAACTTCATTTTGTGATGTCTTTTGTCGAATAGTAGACTCCGTTTCACATAGGAAGAACCCATTAGAAGTCTAGAAAGGCTTTGACCGATAATGATGTTCAGATATTGTTATGTGCAACTTCTTCTTATGTGAAACAGAGACTAAATAGACACGTAAGGTCATAAACGTGAAAGTAAGATGTCAGTTGGAGGCCATAGAATGTCATGTAAAGGGATAGTTGATGTATATATATTGATGAAGTATACAAGTGGGCAAAGAGCCTAAAGGACCCGGAATTCCACCAATTGATGGTGATCCTAACATACAACACAATTTTCCCCTGACAGTATAACCAACCCAAGGATCCTGAAGTGGATGTACATAGTGAAACCAGTCATCACCTTAGACATTACCATTCTTACGGGACTACTGGATAGAAAAAGGGCGCTCAAATTAAATTCCTCCAGGAAATGGAGCTAAAAGAATTACTATTATCTGATATTTCCCTCAGAAGCTGATATACGTGAATTTTTAATAGTGACATGGCCAAATTTAACACTAGAAGCTGATCAAGCAATGTTTTTTAGACATTGAAGAACATCCATAGGGACTCAACTACATACAGAAAAACTTGGGGAGAGATTCATCCTCTCTTACAAAATTTGTTCCGCCGCTGTCCGACTCGGCTGTTTTAATTGTTATTTTACAAATATTAAACCCCATTTGTAACACTTTTAATGGATATTTTAAACCTCGTATTCTCTTGAAAATGCCCTCTCGCCATTCGGTCGATAATCTATAAAACCTATGTTGAACGTTCGTGACTAAATCGTACACCGAAATAAATGATATAACTGGTTTGTACTGGTTTTAATTGTTTGAATAATTGATCAGCTTCTCGGTAAAAATCAACGTTACTTCACCAGAAACCGTAAAATGTGTGATTCCTTTCTGAGGATAGGCCAGATGCAACAATACTTTTATGTCTGATTTAAATTCCTGTATAGGTTCTTATTAAATTTTTGACTGTGACTCTGGAATACCTGATTCGTTGAGAACTATCCACACCACATAATTCTGAAGGCACGATAACATAACATCGCTCCCAACTTTTTAAATGGAATACCCTATATATTATTGCATTGTTGAATGCTCAGTCTGAGTGGCATACATTTTGTTTTTTAGATATTTCCATAAAAAAAGGTAGAACGTGTCGCGGGACACACGGTAGGAAATTTAGTTCCTTTTAGGAAAAAATTATGTAATACATCTGACGTTATAGATAAACAATTTGCATATTACTCGGTGGTCGAGTAGTAAGCAAACCAGACTCTCACGCGGTAGACCCGGGTTCGATTCCTCGTGAAGAAGTTTTTTTATTGTTAATTTTATTTCAAAATAATTATTCTGCTTGATATTAATAACGACAACAAGTAGACGTTTGAAGTATTTAGCAGAATATTCATTATTTTCTATATTTTTTCTTAAGTGAGTCGTAGAAAATATATGCTGTTCGACTCGTGTGGATTGTCCATATCGCACTTGAACGATTGAGCACTCAAACTTCGTCCTCGTGCGATATGGCCATCATATCCACACTAGTTGCACAAACTACAATTTTTATCAAAATATGCCCATTTACATTTAAAAACAACCTGCCAAATGTCAAGTCAATTTATCCATCCACTTTAAAGTTATCGAATTAAAACATTCAAGTTTCCAAAATTTCAACACCCTGTATTTCGAAAAGTAAATGTGCTAGACCCCTTAATCCTCATATCATTTTGTCCAATTTTACGAGAGGAATCTAGAATCTACATGCAAACGTTGTAATTACCCTTAACGCTCGAGATGCTTATACCATTTTTTGCGCGATCGTATTGAAATAAATTCCGAATAAAATATTTTAAATTTCTTCGAAATGAACGAAATGTCAAAAGTGACATTTATACTTCTCGATCAGTTTAAAATATATTTTGCATTTTGGTGAAATTGTTTTTATGCTATTTATTACTTTTCGACATCTGAACGGTAAGTAAATCACTCACCGACGTGTTAAACTTAGAAACCAGTAAACACAACCTACCGTCCTGAAAACCGATGCTGTAAATAAACAAAAAAGATCAATCGCGCAAAAAAATGGAAATAATAGTAAAAATTTATCCGAACAAATTCAAGTAGATCACCAGCACTGCGAATACCAGCTTTGCATAGAATTTTAATATAGCATCGGTGGTTCAGTGGTAGAATGCTCGCCTTCCACGCGGGCGGCCCGGGTTCGATTCCCGGCTGAAGCATATGAATCGCTGCTTCGTAAACGAGAGAGAGACTCAGGAGAGAGCACACGCACGCAAGCGAGGCACATAACGAAGCAACGTAACATAACGTAACGTAACGGTCAGATCTTTTGCGTCGCGACCCCCGGTCGCTGAAACATAACCTGACGTAAAGAACTAAAGTTCCAAAATTCTGGGTGGGTTAAATCGGGTGACCCAGGTGGCGGTCTTACATTGAGAGCGTATCTCTGTCTCTGTAAGAATTTGAAGGTTGGGTGACCCCACAGCACTTAGGCCACAATTGGCCCATTGTCCATCCTTCTGAGGTTCAGACTTCCTCCTAGCTCGTCATCCAGCCTACTTGTTTGAAGTAGGCGATAACGTCGTCGAAAGTAGCCTGTACTCACTGAATACATGAAACCTAAATTGAGAGACTGTCGGACATTCACAAAGAATGTGTTCCACAGTCTCATCTTCCTGTTCACATCCTCTACAAAGTGAAGTGTGAGACAGACCCAGTCTGTAGAGGTGTTTTCGTAGGTAGCAGTGACCGGTCAGAATACCCGCGGCTGTCCGAAGGTTCTGTCTGTTCATAGTCACGTATTTTTTTACTACTTTGCTGTCCGGATACTGCAGCAGCTCCTTGGCAAGCCTGCAACCTTCTGCATCGTCCCATATACCCTTAAACTTTTCAAGGGAGTGTTCCTTTATTAGGTCAATCATAGCTGACGCCAACAGACCAATGAATAGTTTTTGGGAGGCTGCTTTCCTGGCTAGTTCGATTTACTGTGGCCCTTGATCCAGCCTAGAGTGACTTCGTGGTTGCTACAGGCTTCGATCAGGGACTGGTGACACTCCAGTACTAGGCCTGATGTGATACGTGGTTTGTTCAGGGCTAGTAGTGCTTCTGGGGGGGGGTTAAATCGGGTGACCCAGGTGGCAATCTTACATTAAGAGCGTAATGTAGAGGTGTCTAATCTTGTAGGAACGCTAGAAAAGCTTCTGACATTTTCTAGTATTCGAGTTATTTCGTAATCTTCAGCTTCTCTCCTTTTTAGTTGTTGAAAATATCAAAATTTATTTACATTCATTTTCCCAACTCTGTATTTGCATCAAAATCGTACAAAAACAAAATAACAGCACCAAATATTCAAGTGAATGAATTTTAAATAAAAATATATTCCCATTTTGCGAAAATTTAACTGTTTCTTCTGTGTAAACGTTCTATTTAGGTACAGACCATTTGTCAATGATTTTTGATGGGAACAAAAATGATGTAATTGGGCCTTTAATACGATGTGAAATGATCTGTTAAATGAGTTTGGACAGAGGCCATTTCCCGACAGCTGCTCTCGCAAAAGTGCGAGCTGCTAGACAGGGGCATCACATAATATGAGGTAAACGTATTCGGTGTTGGACAACTGCACGTGAGAGCATTTTTTAATCTCAGTCTTAGGCGAGTTGTATCAAACACCTAAACTCGGTTTAATGATGACTGATATTTAGACTGATGTAATTTTTGTTAATAAATTCATCAGTTAGAGGAGCAATGAGAACATGCCCAACGGCAGCCATGGAAGTGATTCTCAACCTCACCCCTCTACATATGGTGGTGGAAAGCGTTGCAGAGAGAACAAGATACAGACTAAGTAGAGGCAAAAAAAAACCACCTCCTCACTTCTTAAAAATCAGACAACCTGGGACATGCCACAAGACGGTATGATGAAAAAGTATAATTTTTCAAAGAAATTCGTTACGGAATTAAGCAACAAGAAACAATGGGATCCAAATACCATCACCAGACTTGGAAAGAATGCCATTCAATGGTACACAGACGGCTCAAAAGCAATAGAAGGAACTGGGATAGAAGTGTTCGGGCCAGGAACCAAACACTCTGAAAGCTTGCGAAAAACCCAAGGATCTTTCAAGCGGAAATCCACGCCATAAGAAAGTGCGCCCAGTTCAATATTGATAAAGGATTCAGAAGACAGAGGATTATCATAATGTCGGATAGTCAAGCAGCCATTAAAGCACTGAGCTCTTGTGTAATCAGTTCCAAAATGGTGTGGGAATGCCCAGACAAACTCAATGAACTTATAGGCGAGAACAATATAGTCACCTTACTATGTAGTCACCTTACTATGGATTCCAGGACACACTGGAATAGTAAGAAATGAAATAGCAGATGAACTAGCAAAGAGGGGGACTAAAATACCTTTCTGGGGGCCTGAACCCTTTTGCGGAATCGTCCCAATGTAATATTGGAAGAAATAGGTAGAGCCGAGAAAAAGAGAAGATCTGACCATTGGAAAGATCTAGTAGTGCCTATACAATCAAAGACTCTTCTGGGTGACTACAACCTGTTGAGATCAAATGCATAAGTCAAAGTAAAACTGCGCTAAGAGTTTTAACAGGAATCCTAACGGAACATTGTCGCCTGACTGGGCACCTGAAAAAGCTCAAAATATTGGAGGAAGAAGAATGCAGATTTTGTGGAATGGAAGAAGAAACCTAAATCATACAAAATATCGAGTATCAAGTTTTTAACTCTTTTATACTACCCTCCCTAAGATAACTCTAACTTTAAGGAATCCTTAAGAAAGTCGCTGCAATTGGCTGTTAGCTTAACAGTTGGAATTATCCGTTTCAAAATTTCATTCGTACCGATTGGATACTCCATTCTGTCATCATTTGTTGTTTTATCCGCAAAGTAATTATAAAAGTATAATTGATACAACACTCTGTACTTTCTTATACAATATTGGTTAAGTTTTATAAAAAATTTACACAATTTTGCTATTAAATAAATCCGCTTAAGTGCAGTTGATACATTAAAGGATCGTATTCGGTTCAAGTTTCCACGAAAAGGCGGAAATTATTGGGGAAGTTGAAATGATACGCCTTTACAATATCGTAACGCCGAGTTGGACAGTCTGTATTAGATTTTCAGTATGGTTTACGGATGCATCCTTAAGTGGTAGATGAGTCATAAGTAGACCTCAAAAATTTTAGGGTTATTTTCTTATATTCAGTACCAAATTATATTAATAGAAAGAATTTGAAATAACGTTCAATATTCTGGGGATGAAGCTATTATTGGTATTATTGAGACGGAGTCATCTTCAGGATTCAACAAAGTAGATCACTAGCACTGCAAATACCAGCTTTGCATAGAATTTTAATACAGCATCGGTGGTTCAGTGGTAGAATGCTCGCGTTCCACGCGGGCGCCCCGGGTTCGATTCCCGGCTGAAGCATATGAATCGCTGCTTCGTAGCTTCGTAAACGAGAGGAAGACTCAGGAGAGAGCACACGCACGCAAGCAAGGCACATAACGAAGCAACATAACTAACGTAACGGTAAGATCTTTTGCGTCGCGACCCCCGGTCGCTCAAACATAACCTGACGTAAAGAACTAAAGTTCCAAAAACTTGGGTTTTTTATATGGATTAAGTTATTGTTGTTGAAAACAGGTCAAACAGAACAAGTTATTGAAAACAAAATACAAAAAATAAGTACAAAATTATATGTAGGTATGTGTTCAATTAACCTACATAAATTCTTTGTAGAATATGCCCACTATTCATGTCAATACATTTATGCAAGCGTAGTTGAAGATTTAAAAAAGAGTCTCTCAACATTTGTGGTTGAATATTTTCTATTACGTTTCTTATGATTTCTTATGTTTAGCTTCTCGATATCATCACTAGTTCAGAAGTTATGCGCTGACAAAAATGTACGGAATTACTGTAGTCAACGAATTGCAGTCTATCTTTTAAAGATAATCTGCCCCTTAAGAACACCTTGAATTGCTATGAAACCATATATTTTTGAAAAGTAGAAGCTTCAGCCTATCCGACGGTACAAAAACATACAGGGTGGACCATTTAAAATGTCTAAGTTATTGATCTCCAGAAAACCCAAGTTTTTTCCTGGAGTCTAGGGAAAAAATACAATATTGGCAACAGCGTGAAAATGTGAAAATGTGTCGGAATTCGAATGATCACCCTGTATGGTTAGTGACCTTTGAACCCGCACGATAAAAGCGCTTTTGACTATACCCAGGCACAAGATTTCGTTCCTACTTACGAATAACCAAGAATACACGAGTTTAACTCGGTACAGTTCCTCTACGCTCACCCTGTATACAAATTAAGTTTCCCTTACATTAATATTCATCATATAAACAACACACTAACTTGGGATAGCTCTATTAAACCAACTTCAATGTTAATGTCATTCTATTCACTCAATTTTATTAATAATAATTGCCTTAACTTTGGTGTCAATGGCAACATCTTAAATTACATATTATATTGAAGGTTAAATTCCCAAGTTTATTACCCACAACGCCATTATTTAATGTTTACCATTAAATCCGTTTTGTTTATTATATATATGCTCCCTTTTTAAGGCTACCACTCTTTCTCTCTCTCTTTCGCATTCTAATAATCAGTTCAGATCAATCGGAAAATATTTTAAAACCTTTCAAATTGCTTACACTTTATTTCTGTCAGCATCATATACACACGGTTTACTGTTATTCACTATTGATATTATAAACGGTTTCGGAGAAATGCAGACGTACTTGGGAGAAATCAACAAATCAAATAACTATCTTCAAAGTTTAAAAGCCTAAAATAGAATGAAATGTATGTATTGCTTTTTTCAAATACGGGAATTGGTGAGAAAATAGTGGATATGGCAACGTCAATTCGTTTGAAATAGTGTGTGCGCATGTACTTTGACATAACCTCAAAAATTTTGACATAATCTCATTTATAAAATAACTATTTATGTAAATTTCTACTACTACTTACTAATTATTACAAAATAACGTTTGAATACTGCTGAAATTTCCGACTAACAGAACATCTTATCGGAAGTAATTACACAAGTGCATCAAAATTACCGATAATTTTTTATG